>JASDQU010368458.1:0-11569 GCA_032191745.1 Picea mariana
ATCAGACCAATATGTGTCTAAGATAAACATATTGTATTGAGGAATGGGCACATTTGACCACACATGGTCAATAAGTGCATTTAACAGATGGCCTGTGTTGTTCAAAAGAAAGTAGAGACTGTATTTGCACATGTAGTTTTCCAATTCTTTTGTTCTAGCATTATTTTGTAGCATGTCAATATTGAAGTCTCCTACAAGCACAATGGGTTTGTTCAGATGGAAATGGTCCAATGCATTGGAAATAACATCTACTATGTTGGAGAATATTGCACGGGAAACAACATACACATTTAGTATTGCAATTTCTGTTTCATGGAAAAATATTTTTGCAAACACCACCTCAACATTCTTTTCTTCCAAATGTATATGGTCCAAAATTGGTACATGTTTTTTCACCAATATCATCACCCCATGTGTAATGTAACTTGATATGCAATTGTGATTTGGGAATTGTTTGTTCTACATGCATAATTCCATGTATGTTTCTTGCAATCATAGAATATCAGATTGCATTGTATCATAGTCATTGAGTATATCATTCATGTGTGCATTTAAGCTGTGTGTGTTAAGCGAGAGAATTGATACAAATGACTTTGTTTGTATGAATTGGTAATCATACCGCAGTTGCCATTTTGCGGTGGTCTTGATTCGTTCCATTTCAATATCAACTTTTTGTTTAACTTTGAATTTATCTTTTGTAAGAGGAATTAGTAAATACAAGGAGTCTATGCTTCTGACACAAGACAATGTTGTGTATACAAGTTCATGTATCCAAATTCTAGCAGGCTGAAATAAAACATTATCAAGTGTTAGTCCTTGTGATCTGTGGAATGTACGTGCACATGCAAGTTTAATCAGAAACTATTTTTGAATCTTCAGTCGACCTGTCTTTGCTTATGTCGATACTGGCTTTGATATTCGCAAAATAGGTGTCCAATCGCTTGCAGTGTTTGAATTATATAGATAAGCCAACTTTCTTGCTTGTTGCTTGCCTATATGCAGTTCATGGAACTTAATCCAAAGGACATCAAGTTTTTCTGTTTCGTACAGCCTTTGAGTATTCCATCTACACCATTGACCAAGCCATCCTGTGAATCATAGTTATAGGCATATATTTCGACCAACATTTCTAATTTCAGGACAAGCTACAAAGGTAAAGTGGTTGTATGTTCATGATGTGGCACATTTCCATGGTTGTCTTCATCCAAGTCAATTGAATTGATGATGATATCATCACCAGGAATGAGCGATAGCATGTGCATTTTATGCATTGCAACATCCTTATTTGTGTAGAACAGGTACGGGAATGTTGGGTATGTTGGTGCAGGCCGCAAGCACCTCAAATTGATATATGTTAATTCATCATATGTTTGGTTGTTTGTCTGCATTCTATTCAGAATTGCAATGAATGTTTCATCTGTCTGGCGCATTGTAATATGCAATTCAAAGAATTTAATATTGTCTCTCCAGAAGTCATGCGTCACTGTTTGCATGTTAATGGTAGGTTGTTCAAATATCAAAGAATCTTGGATGTGCCATGCCTCGTAAACATCCCCTTAGAATATCATGTCAATGTTTCCAAAGTATTTTGTGTGCACATGTTTTATGCTTTTCAGTTGGTTGTCAATGGAATACAAGAAGCGATTTCCAATCAAAGATGCTTCATCTATAAAGACAAGTTGGACTTCATCATAAAGCTTAGACAATGTATCCAACATTTCCTTGCTAAGTGGAAGAAACTGTGACTTGTTAAAAGGCATTAAAAATGTAGAGTGGATTGTTGTTCCACCTACATTATATGCAGATTTTCATGTGCATGCAACTATTAGGCCCTTTGGTTTCATAGGACCAAGGGAATTGTTTGAATCATAGATTCGTATAAGCATTTGGAACAATGCTTTCATTGTGAATGTCTTGCATGTTCCTTCTCTGCCTGTAAGGAACAAGTTCACATGAGTGTCCATGTTCAAGAATTTTTTAAGTGCAATGTCCTTTGGAATTGTTTGTTGTTCTTGATTCAACAATCGTCTTATTCTGTGGTGTTCATTATTGTCAATTAGGAAAGGATTTTTTGTGACTTGAAAACCAAGATTGATGTGTTTTTCACTTCCACCTACTCGAGGACGAGAAAAATCCTCTTGTAAGTTATAGGAATCGCAAGGAGTTCTGGTTGTTTTTCGGTTTGTGAATGTCTCATCAAGATTGTCAGGGTTTTCTAGCTCATTAACTACAATTTCTAGATCACCCCATGTTGGATTAACATTGTAGGTAAATCTAGCTTCATTGATGTGCACTATAGTCTCAGAGGAAACATACATAGCCTCCGATGTAGAGAAGTTATGTTTTAATGTCTCTTCATATTCATCGAACGGAACGTATAGCAACAATTTTTCTCTACAATAGTTTTCATAGTCAGAATGTTTATTGTATTTGACAAACCATATCACAGAGGGATTTTTTCCTTTTGATATGGGAACACCATTTTTTTTGTAATGTGATACGAATTCTTCTAAGAAGATATGTCTAATAGGAGATGGACGCTGGAGGTAATAATTAACAATAGTGAGACATAGCACGTCTTCTGAATTGTCAGGCTCTTGTTCTAGCAAAACCGGTGGTTTAAGCACAAATGTGGGTTTCTCAAGTGGAGATGTGTTTATGAAGACACATTTTCTTGAACTACAAGTGAGGAGCAGGGAAAGTGCAATGTGAAATGCTTGCTGAGCAGACATTTGTTGAAGATTAAGCAATGTATTGCCTAGTGTGCATATCATTTGTATGGAATCAATATGAATTCTTTCATGTTCTTTGTGTATTTTTCTGAATGCACTTGTCATAGATTTGTCAACCTTTGTCATATACGAGGTACAGTACGATGTTGCAACATATGCATTGAGCATGTACTATGCATCGATATTTGCTTTCCACATAACTGGCATGTCCTTGGAGAAACTGTTGTTCCAAATATGGGAAAGTTTTCGTTTAAGGAAAACTGTTGGTTGTTTAAGCGTACGTTGTATGGCTTGGATGTACTCATCTTCTGATAGATTTAGCTCTGTCAAGAAGTCATCGAAGCTCATCAGCTCATCAAACTCTCCTTGTTCTAGAAATGAGAACAAGGATTTAGATTTCTCAACAACAACATTGTCCTCTAAACTAAGTTGGTCTATGATTCTTGTAGCTCTCATTGGTGGCACGGGAAAGTTGTATCTGCAATGCGAGTTTTTTTCGTTTTCTACAACTTCTTGTATGGTAATGTCTATGAACTTTGGCAAGTTATGGATCCAAATGATCTGTGTTGCATGTTATGCATTTGTCCATAAATTGCTCGATCTGTGAATTGTTGTCAGCTCCATAGACTGGTGCATCCTCTATCCACAACAGTGTGTGGTCATGTTCATTCCCCCTATTCTGGAATTTAGTCACAAAAAAGTAGTTCGATATTTTTCTGAAAAATGTTTCATATTGGCATATCATTTTTCTCAAAGCATTTATTCTGTCTATAGTAGTGAGTACATGTCACTGGGTATTTTCTTATGAGGTAGTCAATGTCATTATTTTCCAGTGTATCAGTTTGTTTTTTACGTTTCCTTTTCCTATGCAGGTCAGATATGACAGCCACCAATGGATCCCAGCAATGCTCTACACTTGTAAATGTGATGAAAAATGTTGTCGGGCCCAATTGCCAGATCATTGCAAAAATAGTTTTCTTGTTTTGTTGCAAATAGTCAGGAGAGGTGCAAATGTTTTTGAAATCTATGTATCCAATATCAGATTTCAGAATTTTTTCTAGGTTTACTTTGTACTTGATATCCTTGGCCAACAACTTTCTTCCTTGTAATTTTCCTTTTCTTATTCGAGCCCACATGCAGGAGAGAACTTGCTCTATTATTATGCACATTGTTTTTAAAAACAAATTTGTTATGTGACAAGAGAAGTCATCGCTTGAATGTAGCATCTCCCATCGGACTATTTTATGATAACTGAATCGTTTTGTAATATCAGTGGAACACTGATCTCCATAGAAGAGTGATGGGAAGTTCATTTCCTCAACAAATTTTTCCTTGAATATTCCAAGTGGATGTTGCCCCTCAACAGGTGCAATTTCGACAATCTTGTCTTGCAAGTCATGAATGCACCGTGAATCAGTGAATCCATGCACCAATGTCTCAACAGGTGTTTCATTCTTCAATTCATCACTTGTATCAAATTCACTAGCATTTTCGAGAGTCTCTACAGAGTTGGCATCCTCTTCTCCAAGAACATTGTTCCAGTTCTTAGTTATACAAATGTTCTATGCTTTGTACAGGTCCCTGGAACACAATTCCTTTAATGCTTTCATAACAGCATGCACATGCACTTTTCCTGTTTGATACACATTTTTGTATCACAAGCGTCTTTTCAGAGCCACAACAATTGTCATTGTATCGCTAATGAATTGTGGCAAGGATTTTTTCACAACATCTAGCTGAACATGCACATTTATAATTGATCCTGTTAAGCCCATCTGGGGTCGTTTATAGCCCCAGGGCCTGATTTGTGCAAATGCAATTCGCAGAGACACAAGTCTCTCTTCAAGTTCCGTAAGTGTACTTACATTTTGTAGTGGTGTATTGCATCTTATTTGGTCAGGGGTTGCAAATTGTGGCAGTTTTCCATTTTCAAGCGACCGTTTGCATGGAAGACAAATTTTGCCACTGGAAAATGTTTTATCGTCTGCTATCAAGAGAAGGTATTCTTCTTCCAAATCAGGCGTGAAAGACTTATTGATTTTTACGAAATTCAATTGTTCACAAAATTGCACATGCAATGGAAGGAGTGTCTTTAATTTGTTTCATGTAGGTCTGTCTTGCATCTTTCTTTCACATAGAAGTATGGGTAGAAAGTGTTTGTTGGTTTTTATTGGTAGTAGTGCATGGTGTTGCTTCTAGCCCACAAAATGTGACATTTGCATGACCATTGTGGGATATGCGACCGTACCCGTTTCTATTGTGTTCTGCACAAACAAATTTCTTTAGATTGTGATATGTGAGTTTCTCTCTAAAAGGAAGCGTATAAATGTATTTTTTTCTCTCGTGCATGACCTTTTTCAAGTTGTGGTAACTTACTCTATGTTTCTTGTCCAAGGGCAGGATGACCTGATGGAAACTAGGATGAATTTCACTTTGATTCAGGTTGTGATAACTTAGTCTACATTTTTTGTTTAAGGCCTGTATGGCCTCATCACAATTGGGACGAATTTCACGCATAACTTTTTTCAAGTTGTGATAACTTAGTCTACGTTTTTTTTTAATCCCTGTATGGCCTTATCACAACTAGGATGAATTTCACGCATGAATTTTTTGTTTAAGCCCTGTATGGCCATATCGCAACCAGGAGGAGTTTCATTCTCACTAAAAAGCATGCCACGTGTATGCAGATTCGATGCGGTTTGGGTGGCATGGGCATTGAACCCTGAACCAGTGATATGTCCAAAAAAAGGTTGATAATGGATATGTGTTGTATCTGTTTTCAACGAGAGGATGTCAATTGTTCGATCATAATTTGAATCAATAGACTAGGAATGGACAGTGCCATCTGGCAAGGCCGACCAGACCTGGATATTTACTCTGAATATGATAGACAACCATTACAAACAGAATCTGCAACCCTCCACATTTCCTTTTTCATATGGCAACGCCATGTTTACAAGGTATTCTTGCCAACTTTCAATTGCCAGCGTATTTTCTAGGAGATATGGGGAAAGGTGTTGATGGAAGCAACTAAAGGCCTGTTGTCTGCTGCCTATAATTTAATTGCAAAAGGACTGTACAGTGTAAAGCTGTAGTGACTGCACATTGAACTTCACTTCTACCAAACAACAAATTGCATTGAACCAACTATCTCCACAGCTAGACACAATAGTTGTTGCTAGTTGTAAACCATGACAATCTATGCGATGCATAATCCGTTTCCAGTGCAATTCAAGGTCTTTGCAAATGAGGGACAAGTAAATATGAGCTCCTTCAAGAGTGCATATGGACAATTTTCTATACAGTAGTGATTCATAGTGACCACTGACAACATTGGCATCATGGAACAAGATGCAATATGGATTGCTAGATGCAATTTTGTTGAATAGTAGATATCTTGGTTTTCTTGTCAATGACCATCGTCCAATCGATATATTGAGCCAGTTAGACAACCACCGTATACACAATGTATCTTCCAAAAGTCCCCTCTCATGTTCAGGCAGAATTGGAGATGCAGACAACCGCATCTTTGAAAAATACGTAGCGACATCATGTATTCCATGCAACTGCTGAAGACAATCAGATTCCAGTTCATATTCATACGACTCCAATGCCTCAGCATCGCCATTTTTTAAACAACCCAAGAAATAATATATCAATCCATTGCGTAGGTCGGTCGAGGAATAACGAAAATGCAGTAGAACCTGAAATGCATTGAAAAGGAAATCCCCTACAGTATACGAGAATGCATCCAATATAAAAAGGCCATTGTTATGCAACACCTTATTAATGATGTCATGCATAATGGAGTGTGTATATATTTCATACGACTCAACATCTATTACTTCTTTCATCTTTTGAACTGTGATATTGAAGTTGTTTCTTAGATACTTTTAGTTTGCATGAAAACAAAAAAAAGGGGAAAAACAAAATAAAACGAGGAAAAAAAAAGAAAGTAAAAAAGGAAAACTACAAGCATGGAACTGCGTACCAATCCTCGTATGTATCCTTCAACCTTCTTCTTGTCAACTTCAATCCCCCCTAGTCCCCATAGAAGATGACAAGAAAAAAAACCCACACTGGAAAGTGAACCAAACAGAAGAAACAACACAAATAAATAACACCATAAATTTACTGAGCAGAAAGACCAATTTGAACCTATTCATGGCGTGCATCCTACAAGCTTTTCAGAGCCAGAAAAAGTTCTACAAAATAGAAAGGATAGGATAAAGGTAATAGGTGGACACAGTTTTCTGACCTAAAGAATAAAAACATTCCCTACCTCTACACCCTAATGGATGGTCCCCTCTTGTTATAGCTCCAAACTAGTTTTCGAAAACCCCTCTACATTGCAATTTTCGAAATAGATATGGACGTGGCAACCGACATATGAAGACACATGGTTTCCAGGAACATAAATTAAGAGCACAGAGAAATATGGTCTACAACAAAGTTTTGAGGCAGGGACTCCCACCATTGAAAAAGCAATGAAATGATGGCACAAAAACTTACCCATCAATGAGGGATGACAAGAGCTCAGCCCCAAAACCTGCAAACCGCAACAAGAGGTCCAACAACTTGCAAAGTTGAAGAACAACAAACCAGAGAAGAACCACGAAGAGGTCCAACTGCAACTGTAGGATCTCAACTTTGAAAAGTTAAATCAAACAAGAACAAGAATCATGGAACGAACCAACGAACAAGCATCAACCAATGAACCAGTGATGCTTTTGGAGAACAATTCAACACAATTTCACTGCAAACAACACCATCAAAAAAATGGAACAAAACTGTATTGCAACACATCTGTACAATAAACATTTAAGACTGTCAGACCTGTTAGGTAAACACTTAAGACTGTCAGAACCGTCGAAGGGCGTAGCCCTGTGCAAACATTTAAGAAAAAATGCAGCATGGTAGGCATGTTCTCTTGAAGCACGGAAGAATAAAGCAAAAATCACACATAGTAATATGCTAGAGAATGTATTCTAGCTAGCACAAAATACTAAGCCAAACATTCGAACTAATGCTAGCATTAATCCAGCTTTGACGAATGCATAAGAAAATATATGATTCAAAAAGACCATATACGATCAAATACTTTGGATATGCCAACATATATAACATTGGGAATAGAAAAGCCGACAATAAGACCTCCAATCCGTTTTCAAATCAGATCATGACATATATGGTACTTTTTATCATATAAAAGTCGATGTTTTTAGTTCCCTGGTTTCAACAATAGATAATATGGAAATATTTGTGGTCAAAGGACAAACTAATATGAGGTCAATGAATTATCGATCGCTATAGTCCCTCTATGCCTACAATAGGGACTGATAATGTTTTTTTAAGATTTTTTCTTTCTTAAAAGACTTGCTACTTTACAACACCATTTATTACACATAGCTACCAAGTAGGTTATGGTGGAATGGTAAGTTCCTATAAATAGGAGCTAAATCAAGAAAAAGTGAATATGAATGTAGAAATGTATTATGTTGTGTAAGCATATTGAAGCTATTACATAATTATATGATTTAATATTTCAAGTATAAAGCATAACAAATCTTAAATCAATATATAAATAAACTAACAAGGACAATTTACATTTGAATATTTGTTGCATATGGCTTACAATTACTTTATGTAAATCACTTGATACATGCTCACACATTACGCATGATATAGTTTTACACTCAATGTCACTTTAATACATTAAACCTCAATAACCAATCAATATCATCCTGAATCCTCGCTCACAAGGCCCACTTCATCTTCAAAGCAATTGATAAACAAGTGTTGCATGGTAGCGTAGTCCATGTCGGACAAGCAAGTTTTAAAATGGATAATATAATGAGATATGTGGAACAGGTAAGAAGGTAAATCCCTGGTTGGACTCCCCACTGTGAGTCTAGAAAAAACAGTTCACCCATAGAACCTTAAGATGGCTATCAAAATGAAATTGCCTTTTCCGCCACGGGCTAAACTACAGGTGATGGTGTTGCATTCACCGATGCAATCTGGATCGGCTATATTGTTGACTACGACGTGTCTGGCTAAACTGGGCTACACCTACTACACCTAGTGTCCATGCTCCTAAAACATACATACCCCGATGTTTAGATACCAATCGTCGGTCGCTAGTCGGTCAATAGCCCATGTATCCCAGTCACATTGTCAGAGGGTTCCCCCTTGCCATACACAGAGTTGAATTACTCGACCCATGAGCAGATCAATGTGGTACCATCATAAATCAAACCTTTTCTTTACATAAAAGAAAGGAATAACCTCTTCCCTCTCGGTCGAGTCCTCACCCTACCTAAACCAATAACCATATTGGTCCCTAAGCCCCATTGCTGGAAAGGCTCAACAAACGTTTGAAATCACCTGCTACAGAACTACTGAGCAAGGACAACGATACTATGAGTAAATAAATGAAGGAGAAATTAAGGTGTTGGGAACTAGGCAAAGGATTTCTCCGATTTTTGGGGGTGGTCACGAGTTTCCCGACTTGCAAAACCAAATGTGGAAAATGCACACTAGGTGAAGGAAATAATTTGTTTATATTCAGTGTTTCCTTGATGTCTTAGTTAAATATCCATCCTATTGGCTATAGAAGAAGGACTACAGAGATACAGGCTAAAGGTAAGGCTTGCCAAGACTTACACCATTGCATATTATATTCATCTTGCAGATTTCATATTACAATGTTGCTAATTCTCTAGTTACCCCTGCCTTTGCTGCTTTGGTGGGAGTGGGTGGACATTCAAGTTTAGATGATTCTGAAAGATGAGAGAGCTTTTGACATCATTTTCTTGGTATGGGAAAAGAGATCCGTCCCTGGTGTTTCTTCCCCTGCTCCTGACTGAGATGCTTCTGGTTTTCCAACCGGGCCGGGAATTAACTAAATTACATAGAATACATATGGCCCAACTAATTATTAACCCATTAAAAGGATTTCAATGCATAGCTATCTTTCCATTTTACAGATTAATTACAAGACAATGACATCGATAAAATAGTCAGTAACACATTATATGAATTCATAAATTGACAACACATAATGAATCTATAAATTATTAGTGTTCATCTTTTAACCACTAATATTTGATATATTTTCACTCTTTGTTAGATCCAAAGTGATGTTTGACTGTCACGCTATGCAATGATGATCCATTGCTGTGAGTGCGAAAAACCAAAATTTTCTTTTAGAATCTCATAACATTTGTAACCAAAAGACTTTGATTCAAAATTTCCACTTATCTGGCATGGGTTGGAAGCCGAGGCTCCTCAAGAGACCTGTCATGTCTAGCATAGCACCATAAATCAACCTTGACAAACATTTGTTCAAATTTTAGTTAAAGCAGTCATCTTTTTTTTGGAGACATGGTAATTTATGCCAACTTATATGTAAACGACAGAATTTGGTATAGTTTTTTTATCACACCATCCAAGATGTCTGCCACTGGTCCATGATCACCAAGAAAGCATCAGAACCAAGAAACTGTTCATCTTAGCCAATGTGGCTTACGTGCATGGATTACACGCATGGAGTTCCTGGAAGGATATTTGCCAAGTAACAATGTTAACACTGAAACCGAGGAATTATTCAATGGGAAAGCAGGGCATCTGTCTTCTAGCATTGTCTATTTGGCATTTGCATGGAGAATATGTGTAAATGGTCATCGGGGGATCAAAAACAGTGTTGGTCCAGCATTGTCCATTCAACTGTTGCATGGGAAGTACGTGTAAAATATTCCTGGGCAGTTAGTTCAATAGTACATTGATATCTTCTCCAAGCGTTATCTCTCGTCCCTATTATTTCCCCGAACTTAACCTCTAAAATAGCCCATTCTGCGAAGCCCAAGCCTGGGTCCGAGGATTCTACTAGACCAGTCTAGCTAGCCTTCTTTCTTTTGTTTGACACGACAATAGGCACTTGCGGTGACAATTTCTTAAGAATGGCTACTGCTTAGAAAATCATTTAGACAGGTTATTGTTGGCACCTACTTTTGAGCACTATTGTATTGTGAGGAAGATTTCCATGAAACCCAATTAATAGGGTTTGAATAATCATGATTAATGAAGATGCATTCAAGGGGTCATTATTATTATTATTATGATTATTATGGGTCTCTTTCAGAGCCGTCCAAACACTTGATGTTGTTCCAGAGCAGTAGAAAAGAATCCAATGAATACCTAGCTGTCGTGGATGGTCTTCGTCATGTCATGGATGATATAGTTTTCACTCACAACAGATCCACCAAAATAGTGCACGTGCAATGCCTCATTGAGGTGTGGATGGACCGCTTGAAAAAATAGTTTCACAGAATTCTATCAGCCAACATTGAGCTGACTAGGGCGCCCGATGATGGAAACTCGAGCCACACTCCCAATGAAGCATGCACTTCATTGACATACGTGGGTCCTTACATAGTTGCTGCAAGGTGAGTTGGGTTCGTTTCTTTGCTCTGAATTTTTATTTTTGAAAGGCCCCTTTAAGTTCTAGAAGAGTTAAACATCGAAGAGACTTTTTGAAACATGAATTATAGGAAATTTGATGGAGATGCAATGTGAAGTTTAATTAGCCATTAAAATAAAATTTACTCGCCTCCATAGCTCTCTCCTGCTATGCAATTTTTAGAGTTTCGCAAATCCTACATCCTTAGGACCCTTCCATCCTAGAATCCTCCTTCAACCCTCAACTACAAGTGGTTTGAATGATTTACAAGTGCATCAACATGTGGAACACCCATTATCAAAGTTTGGTTCTCGATGAGGGAGTTGTACTCATCATTCATGGATGCTTCCCAATAAGGATTCCCTTCAACATCTGC
>JASDQU010368460.1:0-11481 GCA_032191745.1 Picea mariana
CTTTTCTACGGTGGTGGTCGAAGCATTCAAGGAGTTTCTACATAAATTTCTAGAAGCATACTTTGATGATTGGAATGTTTTTAGTTTATTAAAAAATCATATTGAATGTCTAAGATTAATGTTGGATAAATGCAGATAGTGTCAGATTGATTTGAATCTGAAGAAGTGAATATTATTCTGACCATTTTGAGTGCTGTTAGGTCATATTGTATGCAAGCAAGGATTGCTGGTAGATGATGCAGGAGCATCGCAAGCAGCCAGCCAAGCGAGCATGAAGGCAAAAGATAGCTAGAAAGTGCAACATACATTTTGCATGTTTTGGAAATGTTTTTGAAGCATTAATGTAATGGTTAAAAGAAAGAGTACTTGCGTATTGTAAACATATCATGAGAGATTCACTCTCATCTGTAGAATGTAGAGGCATTTATGCATAGTTAATGAAAGTAGGTAGATTTGACAGTGTTAGGAACTGGAGGGAAAAGATATATAGACACCCTCATCTTTGTATCTTTGTATCATTAGAACATTAGATAGAGCAAGAGAAGAGAGAGCTGTAGCAGAGAGTTGTAGAGAAGAACCCATGTATAGAAGTTCTGAATTAATATATGAAGCTTTGATTCAGATTCATGGTGTTATGATGCTTTCTGTGTATACATGCTGAATGATTGCTTACAGTTTCTTATTCTCTCTGTCATGCATTTGTTATTATGCTGTGTGTGAATGGATGTTTTTAGGTTGAATGTTTAAATTCAGAGAGAGATAGAGAATGAGTTTCAATTGTTTCTCTTCCTGAGTGAGAGTTCCTGCAAGGAGTGCATTGACAAAGATTCAGAGTTTATTTCTGAAAGCTTAGGAGGGATACTGTTGTTCTCATTCCAACAGAAGTGCAGGAATAGCACAAGAAACCATGCAATGAGTGCACAGGTGTTGGAAGTCTTAGGACTTATCAACAAAAGGGGAGTTGAAGGACTACTATTGCAAAGGAGTTGCATAGAGTCTAGAGATTCAAATACTTAGAAATATTTGAAGCATTTACCGCAAGGAGTGCATGCAAGAGTCTTATGGAGACNGAATGGTCAGAATTCTCCAAGGAGAACTCATGAAACAATGAAGATCGTAAGATCTACAGAAGTCGCGGCAGGATATTTGTCAGCATTTAAGGAATCAACATTTTGACATTCTCGTTGACGAGAATTCGGGCTCTTCGCATGAGAACCCATGAAATTACAAAACATGAAATAGTGTGAGTGGCGTTTTGGCAATTCGACGCTTCAGAGTTCTGGAACCCGAGAGGACAATGTTCTGGGATCGAGAGTCTTGGATTCCCGGTACCTGAAAGTCTGAAATCACATGGGCCATCAGATGGGAGGAAGGCTTGTAGCCGTTGATCCTATTGGAGATATTGTTTTGGAGTTTGAGGTTTGTGGAGGTTATAGAGTCGAAAGCTTTACATCAGGACCCACGAAATCATGAAGTCCAAAACCCCAAAAAGGGGAAAAATTCCGATAGAAGCCAGTCTTTTGCTGAATGTTTCGAGTTTCGATATTTTGGTAGTTGTGAAGACAAGAGGTTGGGATTCCTTGTTCCAAAACTCCTGAAGTCACAAAACGCGATATAGCTGTGTAGGAGGACGCGACCAAGTATTTTCGGAAAATCGACATTTCGGGTTTCGGAAGGTGGAAAGGTCGAGAATCTCGACAACAGGATTCATGAAATCATGAAACCTGAAATCCTGAAAAGGAAAGAAAAGGAAAGTCCCGATAAGGGAAAAGGGCGTGATCATTTTATTGTGGTCAGAGGAGTTGAGTGGTGCTTTGTGTTGGTTCACACGGGCATACTCATAAGGACCTGTGGAAAAACACTGTTATTGTGTGTGTGTAGGATTCCTTGCAGGGGAACCTAAGAGTCAATCAGACTCAGGAGGGTATTTTTAGAATGATCCTATGTGGACTCCGACCTGAGGGTTGGGGGTCTGCGCCAGTTGTGGTATCAGAGAACAGAAAAAGTTCTTTGTTTTTTGTAGTAGAGAAAAGAGAAAATATCTGCATCCATGCCGCCGAGAAGGAGAGATAGACCAATGCCTGATCCAACCGTGGAAAGGGAAATGTGTGAACTACATGCTAGGCTTGATGCCATGGAGACAAAACAGAGGCACACAGTCAATGCTGGAGATATCAGCGAGGCTGAAAGTGAAAATGAAGCTGGACATGAAGGAGAAGAAGTCGCAGTCGAGGATGCTGTAGACGAACGTCTATTCAGGGTTGTTGCAAGGATAGGTGCCAGGGAAAAAATGGAGATTCCCATGTATGAGGAGAACTTGGATGTTGAAGAGCTTCTAGACTGGATTAGAGCTCTAGATAAATACTTCGACTATGAGGATGTTGAGGAAGACAAGAAGGTCAAACATGGTGTCACAAGACTAAAAGGGCATGCAACATTATGGTGGGATGAATTACAGGCTGACAGACGCTGCAAAGGTAAGCAAAAAATCAAAAGTTGGGATAGAATGGTTGCGAAGATGAAAGCAAAATTCATACCCAAGGATTATCAAATTACTTTGTTTCGGAGGATGTAGAACTTGAGACAGAAGTTGATGACAGTGAAAGAATACACTGAAGAATTCTACAAACTGAACATCAGAGCAGGTCATCGGGAAGGCGATGATGAAAAGGTTTCCAGGTACATGAATGGTCTAAGATAAGACATTCAAGAGGAGATGAGCATGATGACCCTTATAAATGTGGAGGATGCTTATCAGATGGCTCTGAAAGATGAAGAGAAGCTGAGCCGAAAGCAAGGTCAAAGAGGCTGAGGCAAAAGTCAAGCCCGAGGCAAAACAATTGCCCAAGACAGGAATCAAAAACCTAAAGAAGAGTGGAAGAAACCTCAAACTCAAACTGAGAGAGGTGGAAGCACACATAGAGGACAATATGCTGATAGAAATACTTTTCCTCGAACGAGAGGAAGAGGAAGAGGCAAAGGTGGAGAAATAAAATGCTTTACCTGTGGAAAAAATGGACATAAATCTTATGAGTGTCTAGATAGAAAGAAAGAAGGAGGTGAGACTCACATTGCCGAAGCACAAGGATGGAATGTTGAGGCAGAAGATGCTGAGGGCGGAAGATCATTGATGATGAGGAAAGTTCTCTTAATGCCAGAGAAGGAGGCAGAGAACCCAACCCAAAGGAACAAACTTTTTCGGACTGCTTGCAAGACCAAAGACAGGGTATGCAAAGTCATCGTGGATAGTGGTAGCACAAACAATCTCATTTCTACAGAGATGGTAGAAAAGCTGGAGCTGGATACTATTGAACATCCAAGCCCATACAGAGTTTCATGGCTACAAAAAGGACATCAGATAAATTCCACTAAACAATGTTTAGTTGATTTAAAATAGGAGGATATAAGGATGAAATACTATGTGATGTCATTCCCATGGATGTTTTTCATCTATTGCTGGGTAGACCATGGCAATATGACAAGAATGTGATTCATGATGGGAGAAAGAACACATACACCCTAGAGAAGAATGGGAGAACTCACATGTTGTTGTCGATTAAAGATAAAGAAGTGAAACCAGAGGTAAGCAACACTGTACTTCTCATGAGTGGGAAGGGACTTCTTAAGGAGGTTAAGAAGAAGGAAGATACACAATTCATTGTGGTTAGGAAGCCTATAATTGTTTTAACCAGTACAAGAGTGAATTATTTACCAGAGGAAATCCAGAAGTTGTTGGAAGATTTTTCTGATATAGTAGTGGACGAACTACCTTGTTTGTTGCCACCGATCAGAAGTATAAGTCATCACATCAATATTATACTTGGAGCTAGTTTACCAAACAAAGCAGCGTATAGACTGACGTTGCAGGAAAATGAGGAGGTCAAGAGACAAGTACAAGACTTAATGGACAAGGGGTTGATTCGAGAAAGCTTGAGTCCATGTGCTGTTCCAATAGTGCTCAGCCCAAAGAAAGATGGAGGCTGGAGGATGTGTACAGACTCAAGGGAAATCAACAAGATTACCATCAGATATAGATTTCCTTTACCAAGGATGGATGATTTGATGGATTGCTTGAGTGGAGAATTTTTTTTTTCAAAGATTGATTTGAAAAGCGAATATCATCAAATTCGTATGAGAGAAGGTGATGAATGGAAGACAACATTCAAGACAAATGAAGGGCTGTATGAATGGCTTGTTAAGATGTTTGGATTAAAAAATGCACCTAGTACTTTTATGATATTGATGAATGAATTCCTGAAGGATTTCATAAGAAAATTCGTCATTGTATATCTTGATGATATATTGATTTTCAGTAAGACTGAAGTAGAACACTTGAAGCATTTAGCTACAGTGATGAGAAGATTACAACAAGAGAAATTGCTGATAAATATGAAGAAATCGACATTTATGAGGACATAACTCATTTATTTGGGTTTTGTTATCACTGCAGATAAGCTGAAAATGGATCCGGATAAGGTAGAGGTGATTAAGAATTGGCCATCACTGAAAAGTGTATTTGAGGTTCGAAGCTTCCATGGATTAGTTAGTTTCTACAGGAAATTCATTCAAAATTTTAGTGGGATTAGCACACCGATGATGGATACGGTGAAGAAAAGACATAAAGATTTTCACTGGATAGAGGAAGCAAAATAAAGTTTCAACCTGCTGAAGAGGAGGATTACTGAACAACCAATTTTGGTGTTGCCAGATTTCAGTAAAACATTTCAGGTCAAGTGTGACGCGAGTGGATTTGCAATTGGAGCGGTCTTAAGCCAAGATGATAGGCTGATTGCATACTTCAGTGAGAAATTGAATGAAGGAAAGGTTAGATACTCAACATATGACAAGGAATTTTATGCGATCATATAAGCACTGAAGAAATGGAGACATTATTTGGTTCCTAAAGAGTTTGTTTTGTACAGTGATAATCATGCCTTACAATTCGTGACTTAATAGAAGAAGTTGAACCAAAGACATGTTAAATGGGTTGAATACATGCAGAATTTTACTTTTGTAATTAAACATATTTCTGGAACTGCTAACAAAGTTGATGCTTTGAGCAAGAAATGTTTGCTTATGCAGGAATTTAGAGTCAAAACTTTGGGTTTTGATAATCTCAAAGAAATGTACAGAGATGATCCAGATTTTAAAGAGGCGTATGAGGCATCTGAGAATCCAATTCTCAGGGACATAAGCCAGTGGACCGAATATATGATCCAGGATGGATTATTATTTAGAGGCAATCAATTATGTATTCCAAAATGCTCCATGAGGGAGAATTTGCTGAAAGAAAAACATAGTGGAGGATTGGCCAGACATTTCGGTCATGACAAAACGTTCTCGAAATTAAATGGCTCATATTTTTGGCCAGGGATGAGGATCGATGTCAAATGATTTGTGGACAGATGTAGAATTTGTGATCACACAAAAGGGAAAAAGGCAGAATACAAGGTTGTATCAACCATCACCCATACCTGAAAGGCCGTGGGATGCAGTGAGCATGGATTTTATATTGGGGCTGCCAAGAACACAAAGAGGATTTGATTCAATCTTTGTGGTGGTAGACAGATTTTCAAATATGGAACATTTTATACCATGCTAGAAAACCAGTGGCGCAACACATATTGCAAACCTGTTTTTCAAGGAAGTTGTCAGACTTCACGGCTTACCAAGAAGTATAGCTTCAGATCGAGACACCAAGTTCATGGGACATTTCTAGAGGACTTTATGGAAGAAGCTAGGGAAAAATTTGTCATTTATCTCAACTTATCATCCTCAGATGTATGGGAAAGAAGAAGTTGTGAACAAAAGCTTGGGAGATTTGCTAAGGAGCCTAGTGATTGAACATCACAGTCAGTGGGATCACATTCTGCCACAGGCGGAATTTTCTTATAATGATTGAATCAACAGAAGAACAGGGCAGAGTCCATTCCAAATTGTGTATGGAATGCAACCAAGGGGATTTTCTGAATTGAAGGATTCACAATAGAATGAAACTAGAAGTGCTAGTGCAGATGATTCTGCAGAAGCAATGAAGGAACTTCACAGCCAAGTGAGGGAACGTTTGCAAAATTTGAATCAAGAGTATAAACGCAGAGCAGATCAACACAGGTGAGAACTTTAGTTTGAAGTTGGTGATCTGATTCTTTCACATCTGAGGAAAGAAAGGTTCCCAAGGGGAACATATAACAAACTAAAAATGAAGAAGATTGGACCATGCAAGATCGTAAAGAAATTTGGTGAAAACGCATATGAGATTGAATTACCCGATGGGATTGGAATTTCATCGATATTCAACATCTTAGATTTGTACCCTTACAGAGCTGAAGAAGTAGGAGAAGAAAGTGGATAGACAGAGGTTCAGTGGACTAAACAAATGATTGTAGCTGAAAAGCCACAGATGGAAAGTATACTTGACAAGAAAATCAACAAGAGGACCATGAGAAAAGAGTATTTTGAATACTTGGTCAAATGGACGAGACATCCAGTTGAAGATGCCAGTTGGGAGAATGAAGCAAAAATTTAGAAGCATGGACAGACCATGCAAGAACTCATGAACAAGAGTCCATGAAAATTTTCAAGCAAGGGAGTATGATGCAGGAGCATCGCAAGCAGCCAACCAAGCGAGCATGAAGGCAAAAGACAGATGGAAAGTGCAACATACATTTTGCATGTTTTGGAAATGTTTTTGAAGCATTAATGTAATGGTTAAAAGAAATCGTACTTGTGTATTGTAAACAGATCATGAGCGATTCACTCTCATCTGTAGAATGTAAAGGCATTTATTCATAGTGAATGAAAGTAGGTAGATTTAAATTCCAAATTTGACAGTTTTAGGAACAGGAGGGAAAATAGATATAGAGACCCTCATCTTTGCATCTTTGTATCATTAGAACATTAGATAGAGCAAGAGAAGAGAGAGCTGTAGCAGAGATTTGTAGAGAAGAACCCATGTACAGAAGTTCTGAATTAATATATGAAGATTTGATTCAGATTCATGGTGTTATGATGCTTTCTGTGCATACATGCTGAATGGTTTGCTTACAGTTTCTTATTCTCTCTGTCATGCATTTGTTATTATGCTGTGTGTGAATGGATGTTTTCAGATTGAATGTTTAAATTCTGAGAGAGAGAGAATGAGTTTCAATTGTTTCTCTTCATGAGTGAGAGTTCCTACAAGGAGTGCAGTGAAGCGTCCACAAGGAGTGCGTTGACAAAGATTCAAAGTTTATCTCTGAAAGCTCAGGAGGGATACCGTTGTTCTCATTCCAACAAAAGTGTAGGAATAACACAGGAAGCCGTGCAAGGAGTGCACAGGCATTGGAAGTCTTAGGAATTATCAACAAAAGGGGATTTGAAGGACTGTTGTTGCAGAGGAGTTGCACAGAGTCGAGAGATTCAAATACTTATAAATATTTGAAGGATTTGCCACAAGGAGTGCGTGCAGGAGTCTTTTGGAGACTCAAAGTTGCATGAAAGCTCAGGAGGAGTAGCATTTTCAAAGTATTTAAGATAAAATAAGAAGAAAACCTTAGTGCAGAAGGCTAAGTTCCTTAGAGGCTTTAGAGGGAAGAAATTGAACGGTCGGAATTCTCTGAGGAGAACTCACGAAACAACGAGGATCGTAGGATCTACAGAAGTCGTGGTAGGATATTTGTCAGCATTTCAGAAATCAACATTTCGACATTCCCGTTGACAAGAATTCAGGCTCTTCGCATGAGAACCCCCGAAATTGCGAAATGCGAAATAGTGTGAGTGGCGTTTCGGCAATTCGACGCTTCAGGGTTTGGGAACCCGAGAGGATAGTGTTCTGGGATTGAGAGTCTTGGACTCCCAGTACCCAAAAGTCTGAAATCATGTGGGCCATCGGATTGGAGGGAGGCTTGTAGGTGTTGATCACGTTGGAGATATTGTTTCGGAGTTCGAGGTTTGTAGAGGTTAGAGAGCTAGAAGATTTACATCAGGACCCGCAAAATCACGAAGTCCGAAACCCCGAAAAGGGGAAAAATTTCGATAGAAGCCAGTCTTTTGCTAGACGTTTCGGGTTTCAACATTTCGACAGTTATGAAGACAAGAGGTCGTGATTCCTTGTTCTGGAACTCCCGAAGTCATGAAACGCGATATAACTTATTAGGAGGATGTGACCAAGCATTTTGGGAAAATCGACATTTTGGGTTTCGGAAGGTGGAAAGGTTGAGAATCTCGAAAACAGGATTCGTGAAATCGCGAAACCCAAAATCCTGAAAAGGAAAGAAAAGGAAAGTCCCGATAAGGAAAAAGGGCGCGATCATTTTATTGTGGTCAGAGGAGTTGAGTGGTTTTTTGTGTTGGTTCACACGGGCATACTCATAAGGACCTATGGAAAAACACTGTTATTGTGTGTGTGTAGGATTCCTTGTGGAGGAACCTAAGAGTCAATTAGACTCAGGAGGGTAGTTTTAGAACGATCCTATGCGAACTCCGACCTGAGGGTTAGGGGTCATCGCTAGTAGACCCATCTAAAATTTCCATTATAGTTGATCTGCCACCTCCTACTTTAGTTAAACAGCTGCACACTACGCTGGGACACACATGATACTACATGAAGTTCATTAAAGTCTATACACAGATTACAACACCTATGGAGAAGCTGCTGAAGAAATATTGTCAATTTCAATGGAAAAAAGAGTGCCAACAGAGCTTTGACACACTGAAACAGAAGATGGTTACTGCGCCCATTCTGGTTTTTCTAGATTGGAGCAAGGAGTTTCACGTGCATGTCAATGCATATTCTATTACCTTAGGAGCAGTGTTAGCACAACCTGGGGAAGGAGGCATTGACCATCCATTAGCCTTTGCTAGTAGGAAGCTATCAACTGCTGAGATCAATTATACCACTATCGAGTGAGAGGGGTTAGCCATGGTGTATGCGTTGCAGAAATTTTTCCACTACTTGTTGGGAGGACACTTTAAAATGTTTACTAATCACTCTATGCTAAAATACCTAGTCAACAAGCTAGTGTTGGGGGGGATAATATGCATATGGCTTCTGCTATTTTAGGAATATGACTTTGAGATCATAGTAAAGCCAGGAAGAATGAACAAAGGTCCTGACCACTTGTCAAATTTGGAACATGGAGAAGAGCTCACTAGTTTGGAGGATGCACTGCCAGATGCACAACTATGGGCCATTAGACAAATTGATGACCACTTCGCAGAGATAGTCCAGTTCCTATCAAAATGAATGGCAGTGACTGAATATACAGTTCCCCAGAAGAAACAACTAGTAGTGCACACTGCAAAATTTTCACTTATAGCTGGACATATATATAAGATGGGACCTAATGAGATATTGAGAAGATGTGTTATGGAGGCAGAGCGACCATTGATCCTCGTGGAAGCTCATGAAGGCATCACGAGAGGACACTATGCAGGGAAATAAACTATGCATAAGGTGCTTAAAGCTGGCCTTTGGTGGCCTACCTTACATAGGGATGCTAAATATTATTCCAGAGCATGTGATGTATGCCAAAGAGTTGGGAAACCATCCATAAGAGATGAAATGCCACTAGAACCACAACTGACCCTACAAGCATTTGAGAAATGAGCCATTAACTTATCGAATTCGAGGGGCCTATAAACCCACCAGGAAATAGCACAAGAGAAAGATACATAATTAAAACGATAGATTACTTGGCTAGATGGGCCGAAGAAAGAGCAGTTAAGGACTGTAGTGCAAATACTATTGGAATATTGGTTGTTGTCATTGATGTCAACCCCAGTCATTGGTTTTGTACCGCAAGATTGATAAAGGTATTTGTACATGAAGGACAATGCACATGAAGATACAAAACCCATGGATGGATAGTATACATCATGTTGTTTCCAGTGGTATGTGGAACGTCACGTGGATCCTCATGGTTGAGGATAAATGAATTTTTGAAGATGACAAAGTGAATTGAAGAAGGAAGTACATGTAGGCCCTGAAGATAATTAAAGGAAATAATTACAAAATAAGAAAGTGTCAGGTCGGCCCTAATGTTAAAAGGAAGTGACATAAATGGTATAAATAAATATCATTATACATTCATTTTTTATATAAGTTGAATTTCAAAGGAAATCAGAAGTAAATAAGGCCATATTTCAAGGGAGGATGAAGTCTTTTGGTGATGTGTTCTAAGGTGTTCCAGGTAAAACAGTCATAACTTATTCATAGAGAATCCAAATGACATGGGACCAATTTCATTGGAAAGAGGAAAGACTGTAGTTTCTTCTG
Source organism: Picea mariana (assembly GCA_032191745.1). Classification (NCBI taxonomy): domain Eukaryota; kingdom Viridiplantae; phylum Streptophyta; class Pinopsida; order Pinales; family Pinaceae; genus Picea; species Picea mariana. The sequence continues at coordinate 10,256 of JASDQU010368460.1, forward strand.
TGCAATTTTCAGAATCTGATGTTAAATATTGAGCACGTGGAATTCTGTACAAGTTCGGTCTCCTGAATAAACCAGAATTGAATAAGGTCTACCATTCTTTCTATAACTTCCTTTTGGGGAGGATTCAAGGAGTGAAACCTGGATAAGTTTCATAAAATACATTGAGTAATATTATCTATAGGATCAGAGTATTCCAATAATTGAAGAATTGTAGAAGTTGAAGAATTCTCATGAAGCATTATCAGGTTCTATGTGATGGTTGGTTCATGGTGATGATTTAATGTAAAGTTTTATTATCTCTCATATATTCTTGGGTGGAAGGAAGGGGCAAGGATGGAGAGTTAAACCCTCTCTTGATATTGGAGTATTGTATCTTCCTCTTGGAGGTTTATCCCTCCCTTTACATTTGGAAGCTATAGCAACCTTTGGAATTCATTACTTCCCTTGAACAATAACTATTGATTATTTCACATATAATGTGCATGGTCTACTGTGGTGTATTGGTGTAACTCTTATACCATTGTTCATTGTTCATTGGATATAATTGAATGGTTTAAGTATAAGTTGAAAAAGGTTTTAAATTTTACTTGATACTGATTCACCCCCCTCTCAGTATCAAGAGCAGGTTACCTTCAATATAGTTTAACCACTGGAAGGAAGATCCTAAGCAGAAATGGAAGACAACATTCCAAATGGGATTCCACCATTTGATGGAATAAATTTTGAATACTGGAGTAATAGAATGGAAACTTACTTGAAATCTCTTGGGGCAGATGTTTGGTCCTCAGTTTCTTCAGGATACAATCCTTTAAAGAAACCAAATATTGCAGCTCAAAAGGAAGCAAGAAGGAATAATAAATTGGCAATAGATACCATCCTGGATGGATTAACAGATTCAGTGAAATCCAAGGTGGGATCATGTGCATCAGAAAAATAGATCTGGGACAAGCTACAAGACCTTTATGCAAGGGAATAAGCAGAAGAAGAAAAAGAAGTTGAAGCAAATTTCAACATCTCAGATTTCAATGAAGCAAATATAGGTCAGTTCTTTTGCTTTAATTGTGAAGGAGTAGGACATATTGAATTTGAATGTCCTCATCCAAGGATTGAAAGATATGACAATGAAGAAGAAGAAAATCATGAACTAGAAATTATTCAACAAGAAGATCATAATCTTAAAAAATTGAAGCATGTTGATATTGAAAATAGCAAGCTCAAAGACACGC
>JASDQU010368461.1:0-11490 GCA_032191745.1 Picea mariana
AAAAAGTTTAATTCTATAGACTAGCTACAGAATCTTACGATTCTGTAGCTGGTCTAAATCAAACACAGAATCAACATCAAAATCAATTCAAATCTTTAAAGAATTAAATTCAAACTATTAACAAGCATCTCATTTCTCTTCGAAAGACAAGCGAATCATTCAAATTGAAATTATCATACTAATTCGAGATCAAAACAAAACTAAAATCAAATGACTACAGAGATGCATATACTTTGTTTCGTTTGTTGCCACGTAATCGGGTGAAACAAAATCATATCAAATCAGTAATGAAATCGTTTCATATCAAATTGAAATTGATAGAATTAAAACAAATCATAGGCAATTGTTATGCTGCCTCATCAATAGGAAATACGATCAAATCCAAACAAGATCATTTTCAAATCGACATAACTGTATTGACATAACAAACGATCCATGCCATGAGCGAATTAAATCAAAACTGGTTCGTAAATGTTCATAAACAAAATCATAATGGGATCAATCAACAAGATCTGTAGGATTACTTCAATCATTTTTTATTTCTATTTGGGGCAAACAAACTCGATTGACATTGAACAAAACCGTTTATTTCAAAACGAATTATAATCGGATTTGACAGAGATAACAAATGTCGACCAATTCATTTTGCAAATTAAAATCAAGCAGAGCAGCATCTATGATACAAATCCAACTCATGAAAATCATCGTACTAACTGAAGATACACAACAATCCAATCAAGATAAGAGCGAATCAAACAATTGGAATTTAACATAGTCGTTGTGAACCAAAGTCGTTCCATGATTCGGGCGTAGATATCATTTGCACGGGCTTAAATGAGAATATTGTTTTCATGAAAAACAGAGTCGTTCCTTCCGAATCGGAATCAATCAGAGTTGTATTCCTGATTTAGAAGATTATATCAATTCAAACTCACGAAGTCATTCCAAAATCACAACATACAAACTAAATTAGAGCCAATATAATCTAACTATAGGAAATCATACCAAGTCAAAACATGATCGTGCTATATATTTAGCATGAAAAAACTCTTGGTCAGATTAGATACAAACAAATCCAATCAAAAGAAAACCATCGATTTCGTTAACTCAACAGAAAAACAAATCAAATCCGATGAAAACCTACCAAAGGCTAAACTAGGCATGAGTAAATCGAAACTCCATTTAATTTCAGCAAAGCGAAAACAATGTATAGGATGAAAAACATTATGACAGAGCCATTTCAAATGATATACAGAGCTATTTGAAAACCAAACTCAAATCATTTATATTAACCTGAGGATTTCACAAAACAAAATTGATACCTGAATTCATACCTGGATGACGAGTAGACAGCTTGATCATGACATTTTGGAGTTGACAACAGCTATAGCCGATTCAACATTTCTAAATACGATGGAACCAGTGGTTCTCTACTTCCTATCAACAACTCGAAGCTTGTCCCTTTGGCTAGTCAATACTGCAACTTGGTTCTCCAGCGATTTGATTTTCGATTGAAGTACAGGAACGTCTATATAGTATCGTTCCAACCACATATCACATTGGTCACATGGCCACTGTCCAGGCTTCGAAGAACCAGGTGAGGGTTTGGTTATATTGCTGAGGGTTTCGTTAGGTAATTCGATCCCTGGGTAACTGGGATTGTTCCTTAGGCAAGGGGGGGGATTCGAAATGAAATCATAAGGTGGCTCGGATCACAGACCCTGTGATTAAGGGTACTCGCTAGCTAGGAAGTGTTCTATGTCAGAGTCTGAATCCTCACTAAGGACTATGGGCTTCTGCTCAATACTAGGTTTAGGTTTATTCCTAGCCATTCTCGAGATAAGCCGAGCATTCTTTTTACCTTTGCCATCAACAGTAGGGTTACCTCTAACCTTTTTTCTTACGGGCTTCTTAATAGCCTCAGCCTTCTCAGCTATAACGTCAGGTAATTCAATATCAGGTTCAACCAAGGGTTTAGGAGAGGGCAGTAGGACATGGAAGGGCACGGGTGGCCCGACCTCAGCTTCATTAATCATAGGCTTGTCAATCTGGATAGGGTTTGTATCATCAAAACCATTTCGAGCGATAAAGGTTCGCCCGCTATCATCGTGGAGACTTAAGTGATGAACAATGATAAGTCTGATTAGACCATGGTGGAACAGGCTACTATCGACCTTTTCTCTTTTAAACCTTTTTGACATTTTTTATAGGCTACGCTGGAAATAGAAAGGCATATTCAATGGATACCCTATAAAATTCATTAACAGTCGCAGGTGGTAGAGAAAAACCAGTCCGTATTGACCCTCACAGGTCATGAATTGTTTAACCACCATCAAAAGGTTATGCCATTGTGGTTTAAGCATGGAAATGGGCATACCTCTGTCACAGGATGTGACCTTTCACAAGATGAATAGTAGTGGCCATGGCACCTCTTCCACTTTTGAATTTTTAAACCAACGTTGGCCCGTGGCTGCTAACTCGGTGGCAGAACTAATAAACTCCTCATTGATTTCCAACTGAATGTCACCCACCTTGGCTCTACAACCATCAAAAGTCAGGGCGAACTGTTGTGCAACAAATAAATTAAAACCCTCAAATCATTGTACAAAGGTGAGCCAACCGTTATCCTCTAAGTCTTTCTGGGCATTGTCGAACAGTAGAAAGTCTTGGCTACCGTTTGGCTCAATTCGCACCACTGGTGCCATGGAGCCGAGAACATGGTAAGTCCAGGGTTTGAATCATAGCATACACAAGAGCAGAGTGCACGAAGGGTTACCCGGGCTAACAGAGGTGAAACAGGGATAAGAGCAACATTAATGACATCGTGCGAAGGTGGTGTAGCTATTTGTTGGCCATGCATAATAGTTATTGCCAAGGTACAACCTCCAGCGCTTATAGCTGTTCAAGACACTATTGTATAGTTTAACAATCATGTCATTCGACCGACCAATGCAACCAATGGTTTGTGTATTAATCATTTGTGTAAGGAATGGTTATACCATAGTTTTAAAACCAAACATACAAATCGAAACCAAAACCAACGTTTTGACTATGTGACATGCGTTGTAACAATTCATATCAAGAGTTTAACCAATGTGCCAATCCATTTTGAACTAGGTGTTAGATCAAATGAAATATATCAAGGGTTTAACCATAACACCTATATATTTTTTATGAAACCAAGTAGACCAAATCGAAGAACATATAAATCCAATCGCCAATGAATCACAAAGTCAATCACTCATGAAACGAAACTACATGATCAATCAAAGAATGTCAAATGAGTGCAGATTAAAAGGTCTTGCCAACTGTATAATGATAAGTAAAATGTAAACGCAATGGACATATCGACAAGAAGGATAACAACAATTCAATAATGATTTTAATGCGACTACGAAAGACCAAGTTTTCATGCTTACGGTCGTGAAAACAAAAACAAAGGTAAATGTGCAAATATCGCAAAAATAAAAGTGTCGTTTATTTGAGAATTGCGACGAAAAACTGATGTTTGAAAAACATTGGTGTAGGCAGCTTATAAGACAGTAGAAAAATGTGAATTGGCTGCCAACACTTCCTCGATGCCAAAAATAGTTTTCTTAGGATTTAAGGATATACTGTACTTCCTACACCTTTCGAAAATATGAGTAAAGTGTTGGATGTGCTCTTCTCTATTCTTTGAATACACAGTTACATCATCCAGATACACTACCATACACGTTTTGATTAGTCCATGAAATTCTACGTCCATGGCCCTTTGGAAGGTCACCCTGGTGTTGATTAACCCAAAAGGCATGTGTTTATAAGCGAAGGTTCCCCACTTGGTTAAGAAGGTAGTCTTCAAACAATCTTCTTCTGAAACTAGAACTTGGTTGTAACCTGATAAACCATCCAGTAGGGAGAAAATCTCTGAACTAGACACGGTCTGCAGGATTTACTCCATTGGAGGTACAAGGTAATTGTCCTTTTCTGAAGCTCTATTGAGGTTCCTAAAATATACACATAAGAGGATTTCTCCATACTTTTTCCTCACAAGAACCAGATTTGCTACCCACGTGGAATGCCTAACCTGGAAGATAATTTTGGCATCTAAACATTTCTTCAATTCCTGACACATGAGAGGTTCCAGGGAAGAGTGATACTTCCGAAGTTTCTATTGGAAGGGTTTCACTTCAGGTTTTAAAGGTATAGTGTGTTGAATGATATGGGTATAATAAGTTTTCAGGTCTCGGTAGGACCATGCAAAGACATCTTGATATTGTATGAACAGTTTGAGATAGGCCTTTCTTTCCTCTTTATATATGGTCTTGTCGAGATTTACATTCTTTGGATTTTCTGGGGTTCATAGATTTATAGTTTCATGCATGGGACATGAACTACCGGTCTTCGCATTCTTGGGCCCCTTAAATCGTTCTTTTAGGTTAAAGAGGTTTTCTAAATTAGCCATTCCCATCAGGATTGTGTGAGACTTCGATTTGTCAGTTGGTTGACTTAGGTTAGGATCAATTTCTGTTGATTGTTCCTGCAATACTTCATCATCAATAGCTAAATCTTTGAAATTATCTTGGTTAGTTAGAAAGTTGATGATTTGTTCATCCCCTTTGAAGACTTTCCAATTAGAAATGTTATTAGAAACCGATGGTTTGTAGAGAAGATCCACAGTAAACCGGGAGGCTTCATAATCCTCTAGAGGTGACAACCTTGAAGTGGCTATGGCCAGGGAATCGGCAAGGATATTCTTTACTCGGGGGATTGCGGTAATATTGAAGGCTTTGAAATTCTCTATTAACCTATGCACTTCATGTTCATAATTATTTAGGTGCGGGGAATTGCAATGTATAATATTCCTTACTTGTCTAATGATAATCTTCGAGTCTCCAAAAACCTTCAATTCTTTCACATTTAGGTCTATGGATTTCTTTAATCCTTGTACTAGAGGTTCATACTTGGCGGTGTTGTTTGTGCCTTCAAACTCAAGCCTACAAGACAGGAAATGACGTTTACCTTTTGGATCAATGAGGATACACCCTACCCCATATCCCTCCTGCGACTTAGATCCATCAAAGTATATGGTCCAAATTTGTGAGCGCAGGTTATCTAATTCTTCTGTCTTATTACTTTCTTGTTCCCCTATTTTTGGCTCTGTGATTTCTATCGTAGGTCCTTGATAAAGGAGATTTTATTTTGTTGGTATTGACAATTTCTCTTGAAATACCATTTCAAATTTCTGAGTGTGAGGAACATCAGACGATAGAGGGGAAAAGTTTCTGAAATAGGAGTCGCAGGAATAATTGCCTAGGATAGGGAAATCTGTCGATGAGGGTTCGTTCAGGGTTTCTAAGTCAGTGACAGTATGTTTTAGATACCTTTCCCTATCGATTCTAATCATATTCTTGTATCCCTTCAAAGGTATCCAAAGGTGTGCCCAGTCTGTACTGAAGTATCCATTCAACTTCTCAAACCAATCCCGTCTCAATAACAATCCATAAGCTTATGGGATATCTACTACAATAATATCAATTTCTTGTACAAACTTAGGATGTGTCGCTATTCGGATCATTACATCTTTGAGTTCCCCCATGACCTTGACCTGGGTTATGTCTAGTTGTATTACATGTTTATCTCTCTTGAGAGGAACGTAATTTAATTTTTTTCAAATAGACAAGGGCATAATGTTGGACGATTCTCCTGAATATACCAAATAGTTGTGGAGGTTCATGTTGAAGACTTCAAAAGTCAAGAGGAATGGTGGGACAAAAGGTTTTCCCTTCTTATCTTCCGATAAGTTTTTCACAATTGGTTTATTTACTGGATTTGTGGAAGCTAGATTTATTTGTTGCTCATTGCTCATCGTAGGGTTTTCCACCGATCTCAAAGCCTATAGAAGGAAATATTTTTGTTGACGGATTTTGAATATGTCCATCACCGAGCCTCTAGCGTCTTCAAATCTTCAACTACATTGTGTTCCAGCTTGGGAGATTCTCGGGTGTGGGTGTTAATAGGGTTCTCATGGGAAGGGAAAGGTGCTTTTGGGTGATCGAGACTTGACCTTTCCCCCGAGGCAGTAGGATCCTTTGAGACAGGTGAACCTTTACTTCTCATTTGCAAAACTGAGACCTCTGCGGGTGGTTCTTGGAACTCGAATAGGTCTTTGGAAGGCATGATCGGGTCAAGATCCCATATCAGCATGGTCTTATTTTCTGGTGGATCAATCTCTTCCTGGTCAACAACATTCATAACTAAACTGCTTGGTTGTTCAGTTAGGGAGAATTCATTTAGAAACTGATTGGCCATCAAATTCATGGCATGCACCCATTGAAGGAAGTCTCTTTTAGAGTGGTTTTCCTATTGATAAGTACAGAAAGAATCAGATGCTACATTTCCTATATCGATATTTAAGTTAGCTAGGGGAAGTTCAATTGCTTTGAACGGCGGGCTCCCTTTAAAGAAAGGCTTGTAGGGTCTTTGACCTTGATTTCCCTCCCTTGCATTTCTCTTCATTTCTATGATCTTGTTTGATAATTTCTTAACCATGCGTTGTAGGTCTTCTATGTTTCCATTACCCTTCTCGGGGGCTTGTTCTGCTTGTTTCCCTTGCGATCTAGTCAAAAGGAGTCCTCTCCTGGGAGGGGCTTGGAATTCTTTCTTAACTAAAGATACATGGCCTTCTTTACACCCTTTCATCTAGAATTCTATTGTTTTAGCTTCTTCAAAATTCTCAGCCAGAGTTCGTTTGATAGCCCTTTTCACAAACATGGAAATAGAAGCTGGGAGAGCATTAACATATACTTCAATTTGCAACTCCTGAGTTGGTTTAGCTTCGGGATGAAACTTATTTAATATGGTTGTGAATCTTTGATTGGAATCTTTAACCTTTTCCTTTGAATTCATGGTAGCGGTGAACAACTTGGCCATTAAAGCTCATGTGGTAGTTTCTTCTGCAAATTTATCTAAAAAATCCTTCTTAAACTTCATCCAACCAGTTATGGATCCTACAGGTAAGTTAAAATACCATGTAGAGGATAATTTCTCAAATGTCTAGGGGAAAATCCTGCATACTATGTATTCATGTTTAACATTCATAAGTCTAATCACTAGTATGAATTTCTTGATATGATCTTCAGGTAGTCCCGAGGTTTCAGGGTCGAAATTAGGAAGTAAATTTTCTGGATGTCGGGGAAGGTTATGGACTGGTCCAGGGATGGCCAAAGCATCTATGGCCAGCCATGACTCATTGTTCTATGGTGCGTTTCCCCTTTCTTCATCATGGTCTTTGTTATCTTCCATATCTTCAGATTCTCAATTAAACTATTCCTCTTCCGAAAGATCGTCTGGCTCAGAAAATTCATCCGCTGGCATTTCAGGGATTAGGTCAAGAGGGTGTTCAATTTCAGTGAGAGAGAAATCTATTAGGTCTTCTACTGTGTGCACGAAAACCTTGTCAGAATTATTGACCACTGGTATTCTTTCTTGTTTTCTTCGAGGAAGTATCAAAGAAAAAGACAACGTACCGATCTGTTGGGTGTAGGATCTTGTGATTCTTCTGAATTTATTTAATTCCTCATGAGGGAGATCATAAGGTGTGTTTGGGAACAAACATCCTTCCTCGGGCTGGGGTGAGTTACTCATTTCAGGAGTACTCAGTGTGTGTTGTTTGTCTTGGGAATGACTAGCCATGCATGTGGGTTGTCTTGAATCTACAAGCTGTCTGAAATATTATGTGAAATATGTATTCAGTCATTCATTCTCAGGCCCTCCTTCTAGCACCAATTCTATTGATGGGTCCTAAATCCCTTGATTCAACAGTAGGAACCAAACCCGCCACCGAGGCCCAATTAGACTCTGCAATGTTTAATGGTGAAATGGTTCTCCAAATCTTGTGATCCGGCCAATTAATCGATGGGATTTACGTTTTCTTGCAAGGCATCTCCTTTAGTTGGGACTTTCTCTTTTTTGTATTTTCTCTTAGTTGGGACTGATGTAAGATTGTAAGCCATCATAAACCAACTTGTCAACACAATAGGATTAAGTTTAACTACTGGAGAAGAGGCTGAGCTTGGGATAAACCACTACTGAAGCATGCAGACGACAATTCTATACCACATGCCTAGTAATAATACGTTAACCATGTGAGCATCCAATTACTGTCTGATATACTAATTATCAGAAAGAAAACACATATGCGATAAAACAAAGGCAAGCAAAATAATTCACCTACTTAATCATCCATCACATAATAACACAATGATTCATCTTCATCATTAAAGAAAATAACAACAAAACATTGCACCAGATAACTTGACAACATATTTAATTGCTCTTACTCATTACAACATCCATTCATGGGACCAGATAGGAAATAATTATTCTCCACGTTCAATCACAGATGCATTTGATGAAAATATATCTTGTCTCTCGTCCAGAAGGACTTCTCTATCAAAGGTAGCTCAACAATAATGATTAAGAAACCAAAACAGAAGAGTTTCTTGTAACAACCATCAACCCTTGACTAATCGGTCAATGCTCTTATTTATAACATAAAAATAACTAAAAATAACGGCTAAAGTGCATTTCAAACAAAACAAAACTCGCTAGGTGGCGTTCTCTCCTAACATTTTTCCAAGAGTCATCTCAAGATATTGCTTTGAAAGGATGAATTTTCTCATACTCTAACCAACTAACAAACAACTCTTCATAGGTTTGGGCCCATGGAAATATGTGTTGTTCCATCGGAGCTACGTAAAATCTTTTGACCTCCACCGCATGCACCCGGTACTTCACCAAACTGGTGTTTAACTGCTGAAGCATAGTTCGAGCTCTAATCGGGTGTTCCATAAATCTTTGCACTTGTCCTAGTGCTGCATCGGTCACCTTCGTTAGCTCTTCAGCCCATAATGCCTCATTCTTGGTGTGCGATTTGACTATGTTGCATAAGTCGATGAAGTCATCGGGGGTGCCAAACTTGGGGAGTCCAATATCCTTCATTGCTTTGTTGATTTTCCCCCAGTGTTTCTTGCATTTGACCCACTTCTCTTGAATTTCCCGGTGTGGTTCCTGAGACATATTAGCCCAATACTCGGCTGATCACTTCATGTGATCAAGAATGATTTTTCTCAACATCCGGATGTCGTGTTCTTCTTTATCTCAGCCCTGTTGGACCGCCTCAATGTATTCGATTCTCTCTATGGCTTGTTGCACTCTTTCATACCACCGCTCCATATCCCTAAATGTCATGAGTGCCATGAGAGTGTCTTCTTGGAGCTCGGCTATCTTCGCAGTAAAAAGGTATCACTCATGTGTGAAGTTTTTGTAAGCTTCTTCGAAATCTCTTCTCAGATATACCGTGGTTTGAGTGGTGCCCTAATAGTACTAAGCCAGGTCGCACAAATTTTCTAGTTCCTTCAAGGCGGCAACCGACTCCTTTCCCTCTTGTTTGGCTCTATCCATGGTGGCATCTAAGATCGCCATCCCCATGTCGATGAGCTCAAATGTTCTAGCATTTTCCGTGTTTATCAAATTCTCCTTTGTAGTGATGAGTATGGAACGATCCAATGTGATCCTCCTTTTTTTGGTGGTCCGTTGGACAATAGCCTTCCTCTTTCAATCAGAGAATATCACATATATATTGGCTACCTCGTCCATAGGTTCGGGAATCTGTTGATCACCCCATGTGAGCGTGTTACCCAGATTTTCGGTGGTGTATATCTATTCAAGTTCAGGTTCTTGAACTTCCTCATTGTTATCTGAAGGCCTGACCTCTACCTGTCGCTTGTCAAGGATCTGAGTATCAAGCGAAATAGAGGCATTGGGAAAATAATTTATACTTACTTGTTCATCAACCGTTGAATCACCATTTTCCTTTTGTGAGGATCCTTCCTTTGGATCGTCTAGTTCTGACTTGTCCTTCAGATTGTCTTCTCGAGTCTCTTGCACATCGGGTCACTTTGTGTCGAGGTCACTATCGACTTCTTTTTCTTTCAGCGGGGCCTCTTTGCTTTGGACCTCGGGAGGGGAAGAAGTCTTCTCAGGTCCTTTTTCCTCCTCGATGTGCACAAGGATCCTGAGAGAAACCTTCGGGCTCTCATCATCTAAACAAACTTTAATTAGCTCGCAGAGGGGATATGATGTATAGGATTCTATGGAGGCCTCGGTTGTCTCTGGTTGAGTTGGAACACCTGTTGGTTACCCAGTAGGTGGTGTTGTGGATTCTAGGTCATATAACCCATTGATGTATCGAGATCTATGAGTTCTGGGCCGCTTGGTCCCACCGGGCTTTCTTCCGGGCTATCATTCGGGAGCCCAGGAAACCTGACAAGGTCCGGGTTATCTCGCAGCTAACTCATCAACTGTTGTGCCTGCTCATACATAAGAAACCCTCTATCTCGCACATCCTGAGCCTTAGGAGGACTTCTATCCTGTACTAGGGTTACCAGAGGAATTCCTATTGTTTCAGTCGCCTCCTCTTCTCCTCTGGCCCTGAGGACCTCTTGCACCAATTGTTCTAGGGATTTCCCTTGTTCATCCAGGCTCATGGCCTTAAATATGGTTGCCTTAGGATCGACCATCCTTTCCACAACTTCATCCCAATCTTGAGTGTTTTCTGTGAAGATCTCATCTTCAAACCTGTCATGGGTGTATGGCCAGCAGGACGATACTTGTGATATGTGCTTCAGAACTAAACCTTTTGGGTCGTGTTTGCAAAAATGGCCAACCTGGAATCGGAAATCCAAATGGCTCAACCCTTCCTTCTTGAATTGAGCTGTGTCTTTTACCATGTAGAATTCTATGTGAAACCCATAGGGTATGAATACCCGCTTCTTATCTTTTACCAGAGTAGCATTATATCCTTGCATGATGGTCTGATAACAGATTTCCCCTACCACTAGTCGATCAGGGACATACATAGGTAGAAGGTGCGGTGCTCCAGTGGATTTGAAAAACCTTATATAGATTTTTTGCTCATTTAGGTACCAATGGCCAACCTTTGATATCATCTTTTTGGCCGCAGCTGACATTCTTGGGCACTCTTTCTTGAACAACATAAAATGAATACATGCGATAAAATGATCGCAGATGAGAGAGTAGGATTTCTTGTACCTCTTTTCCCATAAGATGCTGAAATATACATGGATCGGGAGTTCAGAGGCGTGCCAGCTCAAGTTCAGTTTGAAAAAGATGTTTCTGGCATAGATGACGTCCAATAAATATGAATCCATATAAAAGGATGGGGTTTCTCCCTCTTTCGGCATCTGAGCCTGTCGAATGCAAGTGCTCAGTTGTTTGGAGATGATGGCACCCCAGTTAAAACCTATTCTGGAAATGGATACAGTATAAGCTAGAGGCCTCCAAGCCTTTGAAAACCTAGAGAAATCTTTCTTCCCATGCAACCAAAAGAGGAGGAGCATTAGATATATATATGGCTCCCTTAAGTTGGTCGTCGTGTACCAGCGGGAGGTGTTATTGGACTAATTGGTAGGTGCGAACACTAACAGA
>JASDQU010368465.1:0-11480 GCA_032191745.1 Picea mariana
TTCCACGGAACAAACAATGGGACATTTTTCTTCCTACACAATTACAATAAGGTTATTACCCTCCTATGCAAAAATGCCTTCATATACCTCTTTGTTCCGGATTTCACATTGTAAAAAAGGGATGCCTGCTTCATTACATAAAGTTTAAGAACTTTGTTATCAAAGGTTGACATATCCACAAACTATGCTAACTGGATGCATAGAATGAAAACATCTTGTATGTTATTGCCATCTTCACCTCTAGATCAAAGATAGGTTATAAAATTTATTTTGGGACTCTAAAGTGGACTGGTAGTCACTAAGATCTCTTCTTAAACATAAAACACCATGTCCATGAAACAATGAAAATAATGGTAATGCTCTTTGTCACATGAGACACAATGAAACATGTCACAAGACTTTCAAAGTTGCATATATCATGTCACAAGATTTTGGAAGTTGCATCATTAAGAGAAGCTGAAATTATCATTAAGTGTATAAAAAAATTACATTCACATATATATACAAGCCATAGAAATAACCTTGTGTATATTATTAGCTATATAATGTACATCTAACTGTCTTATAAAATTATTACATGACATCATGAATTTCTTTTAGTCTTCTTTTTTTCTTTCGAGTGCTTAAGCAAATCATCAATGTCCATGTCTTTGTTTACTAGGTGCTCTTCAGCAGATGATGTTGTTTCAATCCTTTCACGCTGAGTACGTCTGGTCTCATACCCATAGCGTGGATGCTGCTGTGAGGGGCCATCACCTAAAAAAATAAAAAATATTGAATTTATATGGCCAATTTTTAAATAGGGTTGAAGTAGTTCATTATTATTGAAAAAAACTCTGCAATGTAATTATTTACCTGGTCCTCTAGTCGGAACCATTGGAATGGTTTCCAGCTTGTTCACCTGATATTCAGGTCGAGGATGATCATCTATGACATTCTCTTTCATTGAAACATCAAAATTTATAAGTACAAAATTATTAAGTATATGAATAATATATAGACATTTTACAGTCGTGGGCCTCATTCACAGGAACATCTTGGGGCTGCACCTCACTGGGATGGGGCTGCTGGGGAGCACCGTGATCTTCTGTCTATGTTTCAATTTCAATGCTTTGTTGTTCAGTACTAATGGTAGGTTTGATAGTGCTTCTCACCTGATTAAAACAAAGTAAGACATTAAATTATGGACGATATCAAACATTTACGTATTTTATAAGTAACGAAAGGTTAATGCGGATTGATTTTTATTTACCTTATCCAACAAATTGGATCTTGGGGTCTTCCCCATGCTTTTCCTACAATCAACCATGGCTTTATAACCGTACTTGTAACCAAGTTGGAGGTATTCCTCCGTGGTTCTAGTTCTGAAGTTGTCACCCTGCATTGCATAAGGGTATGGTTTTTTAATGTTTTTGGCTGCAATTACCTTAAAGTTGTAAGGTGATACAAATAATATTCTTAAGAGGTTTGGGTACTTACAATTCATGATTGTAACCTCAAGTAGCCGCCCGAGCCTAGCTTGTGTAGGCCATGTTTGGAAATCCTTGCTTTGGTTTCCTTCAAAGTGTCAGGCAACCTATGATCAAAATTTTAAAGTATGTTATATATAACCACACTTTTATTTAGATCTAAAGAAAAATAAAGCTAGTATTGAATTCAACAAATTGTAATTTACCTTGGTGTACCAGTTATTTGTTCTCCTGATTTTCTCAAAGTCTTCTCTTTTGCATCATCAATGATTGACTTCCACTCTCTCTCTGGAATTGAGGGAGGACACTCATACCTAGGATTTCTTGCCAAGCTTCATATATAAACATCCCAGGTATATTTTAAATTTTCACCCACTACAGATGTGACCGCTTTTGTATTGAACGTGTCTACACCAAAGAGGCCTTCAAGATAATCCATAAATTCCCTTTTGAGGTTGGAATTCTGGAAATTCCACCTCATGCATAAGGTTGCCCCAAAAATAGACAAGGCCTTACTCTCTATGTGCCTATAAAAAAGGTCATTTACTACACACAAAAATATATGATCATTAATTTAAAATTAATAATCTAGATGATTTATTTATGAGGACAACATTAAATGATTAAAATATGAATTAAAACTACCTGGGAGTCTTGATTGTTTTAATGGAATTCCATTGTCGTCAACCAAAAATGTGCACGGAAGGGTCCCCATGCTTGTCACACATCTAGCTCCAGGAAATGTATCCATCTCAACCACATCACTATGATCCTCATCTCTGCCACCCTCTCTAGACTTTGATCGAGGTGTGGATGCCTGTCAGTGCGTTTCATGGCTCCTATCTGCATGAGGTGTGGAATATGGAGAAGTAAATAGTTCTCTAGCAGCTGTATGACTACCCACATCAGGAATTTGTATCGTCTCTGTAGCACCACTACTACCAACCCAGGGCTGAATAGGCTCTGAATATTCCTTTATAAAAAAGAAAATGTTTTTTCGTGAGATAATGTAAAAGTTAAAGAACAAAGTATCATAATTGAACATATGAGTGCATTAAACAAAAAAAAAATTAAATTATGGTTATTACCTCATATGTGTTAAGTTGTGACATAAGGAGCTTGATCCTTTCTTTGACATCCAGAGTTTGTTCTGGATGATCTAACAAGCTAAATAGTTCCTTGTTAGCTTTAATGTTTTTTTTTTTTTTAATGAGAGCATCGGATCAGTGAAAGAATAAAATCCCTCCTCATCGGCGGAATCATGATCCACATGGCCTGCTGGCTACATATAATTTCATAAAAAACAATGTTATTTCAATAAAATTATATAAGCAAATAATAAAAATGTAAAATGAAAGTGGAAATTTCATGTACCTATCTGACAGGTACCTGTTTGGTTGTACCTTCAGTTGCATGTGCATGTGTTGTTAGTTAGTAGTCCATAATCATATTCACAGTTCTAAATAAAATTTTTATATCAGATCCATAGGAATTAAGCAGATTTGTCATTTCAAATACTTCCAATGCAAGAACTTTCTTAGAAACATAGTACCTAGACTTATGCCCAATGCATAATATTTTAGGTTTGGATGCCTTGGTGGGCCTAGGGTTCCATGGCTTAAGTTCGTTAGACACTTGAAACTTGCTAGAATCATATTGCATCAGATTTTTGCTTGCATGAGGAATACAACCACATCCACTCTCATGTTTCTCCATGGTAAGATGCATCAAGTCCACAAAGGTATGAGTCTATGATAGTTGGATATGATGTGGACTAATGATTAAATGTCTAACGAGATCTATCTTGGGAATCCTTAAAAATGGTTGGCTCATTAAACACAAGGTCTAATTAAATCCCATCAAATGGAAATGCAACATCAACATGAATGAACTTGGAAGGACTAGTGGATATGATGTGGACTAATGATTAAATGAATAACGAGATCTGTCTCGGGAATCCTTATAGGATCCATGTCTTGTGTTCTAACACCTCCCATATAATAAGAGCCATGTATCATGTACTAACACCTCCAATATAAGAAGAGATATGCATCTTTGATATGGACAGAGGAGAAAAGTAGTGAGGGAGCGACCCAAATCCAGTAGTCCTGGTAGAGCCAATGGAACCTCCCTCTAATATTATAATAAATGGGACTTCTAAAGATGAGTTTATCTTGCATCTGAATCAATATATTGCAATTGACACAATTGACAAATCCTCTCTAACAAGCAATGTGATGATTTACCCAATTGGGAGTTGGTGAGAGCAAACCCTAAACTTGCCAAGAGAAATCCTAAGGATATGCATCCAATTTTTTTGAGTATAGGCAAGTTTGACTATAAGTTCATCCTTTAGCTATATGAAGTGCTTGAAGTAGAAGGCCGTGTTAGGGTCGAGTCCATTAGGGGGTGTTCAATTGACCTAGATGTATTGTTTGTGGATATCCTCTCTAATCACCTTGTTCAAGGAGCTAGAATGTGACCGGTGGGATCCAAGGAGTATCTATAAGGAGGGAGATAATCAATAGCGATGCCAACAAACTGAAATAACAAAGAGACCTTAGAGGACAAAATTGCCTCATCCTAGAGGGGATTGTAGAGACAATCTCTTTTGATGAATAAAGATCCAATAAGGGGTATCTCTCCTTCCATGTTGAGGAACCTGTTGATTCTTCAAAATTTTGCGTGGGAATACATATTCGCAAATGGCCATGGTGGAAGGATAGGAAGCACTTTGGGATGTTCTATAATGGGTGATAGCAAAATTTGAAATCAATTTTCCATTGGAAACAATACTACTTACTTTTATCTTCATGTTTTGACTTCTATCTTTCTTCAAAAACCAAACTTACAACAACAACTTGAATGTGTTTTGAAGTTGGGTCATGGAGGCGACACTTCAAAAAAATTTGAGATTGAAGTTTACATGGAATTTTTGAATGATTTGTCATTGGATAAACATTCTAGAGTTGTTTGCAATGAATATGAGGATATTTTGGAAGAAGGGAATAGGATAAAGAACATAATAGGTTTAGCGTGGAAGTGTTTAATTTCCTAACACTCTTGAGATGACTTTTTCACCTTTAGGTACTTGAGGAGGAATAAACCAAAGGATTACCTACACACACCACTTGGGTTCGAACCCTGGTTCTAATAATTCCCATTCCCCTAAAATCTCTAGATGTAAAACATAAAAACAAACTAGCTTAGTGAAAGCCTGATCCAGATTTATGTAGGAACACAATGAAATACAAAAATACACATAAACGTAGAGATGCAGCGGAAATGATACTTCATTTCACTAATAACAAATGACTGAAATATGCTTACAGACAGAATGGAAATAAACTAGCTAGGGCGCTGGTAGCTTATCTCTGAGAAGAGATGTGGCTGCTACTCGCATCCGTGAGAAGATGATTACAATGAGGCTCTACAGGCCTTTTTACAATAGAAGAGAATTCCAAAAGTCATAGACATCCAAAAACCTAACCCTAAGAGATGAAGCGCCAAAATTCATGTGGGCCCCGTTTGGGTAAGTTAGTACATCAACTTCCCGGGGTCGTAACTTTTGCATACGATCTCCATTTTAGGCGCGTGATAGCTCGTTGGAAAGGTATCGTCAAGGAGATTCATTTTGGGGGCTCAATCATGCCTTCGACTATCATTGAGAACCTTGATCTCAAAAAACCTTCATTTAGGCCCTCAAAATGGCCCCGGAAGTTAAAACCTTCTAAAAATAGTAAATTGCCAAAATTGCCAAAAAATTGTTTTGAGCCAGTCGGAAAAGGTGGGTGGCCACCGATATCCACCTATATCAAAGCCTATCCTATAAGTTGACTTGGCGTAAATAAATTTTCAAGATGTTCTTGGGAAACCTTAGAAGGGACCTAACAATAAGAGTAGTAAACATGAGTGGTGATAACAATTTGGTATAGATTTGGAACTTAGTTTCTAGTGACGAAGGTTTAGTGATTCACTTCTTAGGTTCGAACCCCAGTTATAATAATTCCCATTCCCCTAAAATCTCTAGATGTAAAACATAAAAGAAAACTATCTCAGTGAAAGCCTATCCTATAAGTTGACTTGGCGTAAATAAATTTTCAAGATGTTCTTGGGAAACCTTAGAAGGGACCTAACAATAAGAGTAGTAAACATGAGTGGTGATAACAATTTGGTATAGATTTGGAACTTAGTTTCCAGTGATGAAGGTTTAGTGGTTCACTACTTGGGTTCGAACCCCGATTCTAATAATTCCCATTCCCCTAAAATAAGTTACTTTGTTGCACTTCCAACACTTAGTAATGATGATACAATTGCAATACATGTGGTGGTTGATGGGAGGTTACTTGGTTACTCTAATATAATGTTTTGATAGAAAATGCATCAGAAAAGGATTTATGAGTATCTGACATTGTATATGCATGATTTAGTGATTTCAAGGGTACAATCTTCCCAGATAGCATCCCACTCTCGAGTTGCATAAAGTTGCATAAAGGGTATAATGTTGCATAAAGTTGCATAAGTTCCATAAAGTTGCATAAGTTGCATAAGTTGCATGTTGCATAGTTGCATACACAATTGTTGCAATATAGTTGCATATAGTTCTAAATTACGTCTTATAGTTGCATATAGTTGCAATATACAAATGTCGATGATAGCTCAATTACGTCTTATATGCCATATTCTAACCCTCTTGTTCTAAATTTCCCTAACTCCATAGGTCAATTGGATAGGCATTGGTCTTGACAAATTCCACCATCCATTTTATTGTAAAGATTACATCAAAAAAATTTCTTTACTAAGGTTTCCCCCCTAGTGCCAAAAAAAAACCAGCCTAAAGTGAGTGGAAGATTTGTTGAGGTGACAATGGACAACCTTCCTAAGTTCCCCTAGAAGTGTACTTTTTCAAAGGACTTTTTAACATTTGAAGTGCATGTTTGGGATGTAATAAGTATCACAAAAGGTTAGGATATATCATGACAAGAGAAACATACTATAGATAGTGAAGGGGTGTAGGATAAGCACAGAAGTAAGCAAAATTAAACCAAGCAAGAAAAAGGAACGAGCAATCAAGAATATGCTCAAGCAATCTAAAGGTCCAAGAGAAACAACAAGGAAAAAAAACAAAAAAAATGGCTAAATGTAATCAACCAAGCGTTCAATCAAAGCTCAACTAACAAGCATATGGTGGCAAAGAAACTAAGTAGAAAAGATGAAATAAAAATAAGTTGTGAATCATACCTACACTAACTTGTGGTTGGCAAGTTGACATAGAGTGTTCATAATGACTATTGAGATCTTTTGTAGATATACTTCTTAAGTAAACTCCAAACTATTTCCATGTTGTATTTAATCGAAGGGTTGCATTAGGGAAAATGAGCATACAAGATGCGTCGAATGGAAAAAGGATGAGGAATTTTGTTGTGTTGTTAGTAACCCATTGGAGAACAAAGGAGAGAACTAGAAACTAGATGACCAATATGGTTCTTTTCAATCCATATAACTACAAAAACTCACAGGTTTCCTCACCTTCCACCCTTTCAAGGAAAATAAAACAATGAATATATGTTGCTTCATTCAAACAAACCTAACATTGATGAAGCACACTACACTTGAGGCAATTAGATGATACAAGAAAGCCAAGCCATATGGAAGCATTAACCACCATATAGAAGCAAAAAAATATGGATAAAGGATAAATTATTCATGGAGGATCAAAGTCAAACATTAAAGCCGACCAAATGGAGAATTGTGTGGCATCTTAAGTCATGGGGTGCAAAATTGTGTCATAAATCCTTTGATACTCACATAATTCTTGTTACACCAAAATGTAGTAAATTACACATACCAATGAATTGCATAATCACTTCAAGAGCTAGTTTGGTCAAGTTGGGCCCATAATATTCAAATTTCTTGACCCAATGAAGAGTACAAAGATGTATTTGGAGTAATTTCAAGCACACAGGTGATACATGGTCTAATATTTTACATGGGACTCCATTTCCTCCTTCAGAAACTCTATAAATGAAAGCTTCCATCCTCCATTTTCACAAGTTTAATGAGAGTACAATTACTAGAATTAATGGACACTAGAATTAATTATGACACTTGATGGTGTAGTTATCCATTTCCATACATGGACTCCTATGAAACAATGGACTCCATTAGTAATCTTGCATGGTCAAAATGTAGGATTCATATATTATATTGATAAATTCATGTATATGGTTTTCTGCTTAATGAGAGGTGAACACAATCTTTGAATGCTTGTGGAATAAATGAAGATCTTACAAATGGACAAGAAATTCCCAAGTGGGTGATTGGCTTATGTACACAGATTAAAAAATGATTAGGCTTTATGGAGTGGAATTCAAACCTTTCATATTACCTCTATTGCTAAACCTAAAAATATTTACCTTAGAATATGCTAGAAAAATGTTCAACGTATATGAATTGCACTATCATCCCAACAATATTGGACATAATCCTCAAGTTCCTACTAATAATATTACCTTGCCTTTAGATTTAAAGAAGGAAATCTATAGAGCAAGAGAATATATAACAATAAAAGATGGATATAAGGGACATGGAGGAATGGGGGAAATTGAAGATGGAATTTCTAAGCCAATCCAAATTGATGTTACTGAAGAAAAGAATGAAGAGGAAAGGGGAGACTATGATAAAAAATCTATTCTCACCATTGTAGACTATGATCATAAAGCTATTCTCACCATTGTAGACTATGATCATAAATCTATTCTCACCATTGTAGACTATGATAAAAAAATCTATTCTCACCATTGTTTCCCAATATTTCTTACTATTATAGACTATGATCATAAATTAGTTCTCACCATTCTTTCCTCCATCCTATAACTAATAAGGATGCAATAAACATGGTGGAAAAATATTATGGCTCTACTACAATTAATATTGACATGAATCAAATTCCTACCATTGATATATTAGTGTTCCACAAATAGTCTGTGATATTGTTTCTAAGGACTATCTTAGCCAACAAATGCTATAACCATAGGTGTAATATAGGTGTTGAACAAATAAAGTGATGTTATGAGTTTGCAACTGATTTAAAGTGGTGTTCTTAGTTTGCAATATTTTGTAGCCACTTTAACTTAACTTCTATCCCTAATTATGGAGGACCAATTCTACCTTATGCTATTTCCCATCACATGAAATAGTTTTATCACCCAATATTGGAACTTGAAAGTCAAAAATAGGGTGGAAAAACACGTTTAGTTGTTTTTCATTCATGTATCTATCAAAATATGTGAACTACAACTATCTATAATTTTTGGTGCATATGTAAATGCAATTGCTTAATTCAACGCACTTGCTTTAGTGTCATTTTTACCTTGCATGCATTATTTTCTTTAGTGCTTTCGTACACACATGAAATTAATCTTAGATTTTTTTTGATTCCTTGATTTAATGAGAGATTCATGGCATGCCTTTGTTTATAGAACCTCTCTAGAAAACACTTGCATTTCTACTACTTAATAGACCAATATTGTTTTGTAGATAAGTCAATTAATGAACATAGCAATACTCTTTTGCAATAGTCTAGTTTTACAGCACATCTAGTTCCGTGGGGGATTTTTTGTGGCTCAATTTGTTGGTGCACATTATGTGGGTATCACTAAAAATATCACCTACTTACCTAGGGAAATTATTCATGGTGCAATAAAAAATTGCATGCATGATTAGAGACAATTTCTTGGTGTGGGAACCCACTTCTATTATGATAAACAAGTCAATATTACACAATTTCTTTGTGGTGGTGAAAGCACTCTTTCTTTATTCTATTGAAGTCTCTATTTTGTAGTATCTTTCACATCTTTGAAGGCATCCTTCTATTACAGTACTAGATTCTCTATTCTATAGTCACTTCATGGTGTTGTAAACACTCTTCTATTAAGCTACAAAAGGCTCTATCTGATAGTTTATTTAATGGGCTCAAAGAAACTAGATTTCTTCTATAGAAATCATAGTTCCATAGTAGGGTCATTGTTCTGAAGCTTCCTTCCCTCAACTACAAAAATATATTATGTAGTATCATGAATGCTATAGTAATGGATTGAAGTCAATTTCCCCTTCTTACACCATTTAATTACCATCACTGGAAATCAAATATGCTATTTTTTTAGGAGTAGAGGGCTATTTAGAATCATGATGGGGATTGAATTTGAATCTATACTAGCTGATGAAAATATGAAGTGGTTTAACATATGTGATGAAGCCTATGGTTTATTATGTCTCTCCATCTCTCTTGATCTTCTTTTCCACATTAAGTTTGGTAGTTCACCCAATCAAATATGGACTACTTTGGAAGGATTGTTTGGGAAGCATAATGTGTTAAGAGGACACCACTTGGAGAAGGGGATCATCATATTGAGCCTAGGAATTTTTGACACCATCCAAGAATTCTTTTGGAACTGCTTGGAAGATGGAATCCCTTCATGATTTTGTTGTTGTGTTGACCAGGGAATAAGCTAACTTTATACACATGTGTGATTTAAAGAAATCCAAAGCACATTCCCTTGCTACAAATTGGGGCACTAAGGAGTCCTCAAAATTCTCAAATAATGTTACAAGCAAAATCAGAGAAATGAAGATATTAAAAATGACCATTAACAAAGGCAAAAAATAGAGCTATTTTGCAGTGATCTAATGGGTACATTTTTGCGGGCTTGTTCACTAGTTCGCTTGGTTGGGATTTGCCTTCTTATAGAATTTGTTTCTTAAATAAATGTAACATATTTGTTGAAAAAACCAAGCATTCATGTATGTAGTGTTAGCTATTGAAAATTTAGGGCTTCCAACCAATGGGATTCTACGAGAAGATTGGTATCTACCACCAACATATTTTACTCCCTTACCGATTATTTTGGTGGCATTTCTCGAGATAGGGCACCTCTGTCACTTGAGCTAGGGCTCCTCTGTCTCCCATGTGCCCTCCTCCTATGCGCCTTTCCCTCCTTCTCCTCCTTCTCCCCCGTGCCCTAGCCTCCTCCCGTGTGCATGAGTGTATAGTGGTGGTGGTTGCTTGCAGCTCCTCACGCGAGTGTATGGGATGTCTGTGGTGGTGAGTGCATGCAACTCTCATGCGCGTGAGTGTATAGTGGCTCCGTTTTGAAATTATTTGTTTCGTTTTGTTTGTATACTCTATTTTATTTTATGTTGTTTTGATTTTCGTTATATTTTTTGTTTTTTTATATAATATATAATATATATTATATATAATGTATAATATATATAATATATTATATATATTATATTATATATAATGTATAATATATATTATATATATTTGATATTATAAATAGGCCTAGACTATAACTCTAGACAAGACTCTAGACAAAAGATAAACTAAAAAGCACTCAAATAGGCCTAAACTATAACTCTTCCATCTAAATCATTGGGGGCCCACCGAGAAAAGAGAATAAAGAGAAGGATGAGGGATTTCCAAACACCTACCATGAGAAGTGATGAAATCCACTATGGTGATGAGTGAAGGTATAAATGAGGTTGTTATAACTAGGAGACAAAGGGTGATGAAATATCGAGGCCCGTAAAAATATGTCTTAGGTGTCCTCCCTCATAAAAGAGCCACCTCGATAGAAGCCTAATAGAATGGCCACTAAGATACCTCTTCATAGAAGCATGAAACATGTTACCTTTCCTTCAATATGAAATGAAATGGTCATGGAATATTCATTATTTAAAGAGCTAGGAGTTTCAATCAAACCTCTGGTCCCAACCTTGGAATCATCCACTCCGAAGAGTGTGCTTGTTTGGATACTTGAGAGGTACAATGGTTGAGTGTTTGGATACTTGAGAGGTACAATGTAGTACAAGGTACAAGGTGACACTTCCACATTATGACCTAGTGAAATCCTCTTTTATGATTTTGAAAGGCTTCATTGAAAATTTATACAAGGAAGGGTCGATCAACCCTTACATAGTAGGAAAAATAACAAAAAAGATTAATTG
>JASDQU010368467.1:0-11480 GCA_032191745.1 Picea mariana
ACAGCTACTCGCATTCGCAAGAAGATGGTTACAATGAGGCTCTGGAGGCCTTTTTACAATAATCGGGAATGCCAAAAGTCCTAGACATCCAAAAACCTAACCCTAGGAGATGAAGCGCCAAAAGTCATGTGGGCCCCGTTTGGGTAAGTTGGTGCATCAACTTACCGGGGTCGTAACTTTTGCATACGATCTCCATTTTAGGCGTGTGATAGCTCGTTGGAAAGGTATTGTCGTGGAGATTCATTTTGGGGGCTCAATCATGCCTTTGGCTATCATTGAGCATATAGATCTCAAAAAACCTTCATTTAGGCCCTCAAAATGGCCCCGGAAGTTAAACCTGCTAAAAATAGTAAATTGCCAAAATGGCCAGAAAATTGTTTTGAACCATTTGGAAAAGGTGGGTGGCCCCCGATATCCACCTGGATCATACATTCAAGGAAGCACCAACTTCAAATTCTCTAGCTCCAACTGGAAGGAGGAACCAACCCCCTATATTTCCGGGCTACAACCTGAGGGAAGCTCCAACTCCCCAATTCTCTTGCTACAACCATAAGGAGGCCATAAGCCCCTATGTTCTCCAGATACAATTGAAAGGTGGCTACAACCACCTATTTCTCAGGCTGCAACCTGAAGGAATCTCCAACTCCCTGATTCTTAGGCTACAACCCCCTTTCCTTGCCCTGTCCTATCGCCCTAAAATATAAGTGTCAAATAAATGATGAAACCACTACGGCACTGTCACTGTGAGATATACCACTGTAAACATGTACCAATATATGCCAACAACTTGTAACCAACATGTACCAATAACCTTTTAACAACATGTACCTGTAATCATCCCGTACCAACAAAAAACCCAACATGTATGAGACCTGTATATGTTGTATCTCATGTATGTACATGACCTATCTATACTGTAGCTTGTGCATGTACGCGACATGTCTATACTGTAGCATGCTTACACCTTCATAAATATAGGGTTTTCACCTTTCTAAAACTCAGACCCTTTGTTACCTTTGTCACATCAACCTGTAACCTGTCCCAACCTATAACAATCAACTTGTACTATCAACCATGCACATCAATCACTCACACAACTTGTACCATCAAAAGTGCATCAACTATGCACATCACGATACCTCATAACCATCACCAATACCAAGATGTTCTTTTATTAATATATCAATATATCTATGCCACATCATCCATATACCATGTATCAACAATACTACTAGCAAGTGGATCTAACCATGTACCAAGAATATCCCTCAATAAATAAGATCTGATAACATAGATCTCATACTCAATATCACAAGAATATCATTCAAACCATGTGCATCCATTCCTCTCTATTTATGTTCCATACATGTGAATACAATCATAATCATGTGTAATAAACCGTCACATAGACTAGACATCAAACCCTCACTGATATGCAGCCTCAAACTAGACAAAAACTTCACCAACACATCACAACCAAAATCCCTCAACCATGTACCACAAAATACCTCAACCATGTGCCATGAAATACAAGATATGCCTCAACACTAACAAGATGTATCATACAACCAATAACCTCAATAGTAAGTGTTGGCACAGGGGAATACCTAGGGTTCAACTCTAACAGTGCACCAACAAGCCCTAACTACTGGCCCTTTTGGAAACACCTGCAAAGCAGATGAAGTCTCACCTAAAGTAGCGATAGGGGGTTGTAGGACACGGGTGTCTACAACCAGAGGAAATTCAAAGTGGATCTAGGGTAACTCACACACATAGATCTAGTTATTATTTACCAACTTAATCCTACTTCGCACAGTATATCTCAGATCTAACAAAACAACACTATAACAACATATCAAATGGCATAGATAATCAACAACAATCACACATAACTCCAAGATATATGTGGTTCACCCTTTCTCTAGGGATACGCCCACAAAACTGTTATTTATAATATATTATATGAAAGAATACAATTCTATCTATGCTCTTAGCTTGCATATCTCTCTTTCTTTCTCTTCCTCTCTCTCCTCCCTATGCACCTATCTGCAGGGTTGATCTTCACACCCAGCTGAAGATCTTACAACATAGACTTCTCTCAGCACACAATACTTCTCTCTCAACAATAACAACAATCACTTATCATAACCTAATAGAACCCATCCTAGGTCCTCTTGACCTTTATTTATACATTACAGTGACTCTTGAACAACCTTAGGACAAAATGTAGGTGTCAAAACCCTAAATACCAAAACCCTAGGTGTCTAAAACCCTAGGTCAACTTGACCCGCATTTTTAGAGCTTCACCAACCTATCCTTCCTTATTTCCTGTGGGGTGCTCCAAAGCATCCATTGGTGGATTTTTCCGCTTGTTGACTTTTCCACGATCCATATTCATTTCTGATTTGTCTTCCTCCATCTCCCCATCCAACGGCTTGCTTTCTCTCACTTCGCTCCTTTTCTTATCTTTTGGCCACTTCGACCCAATATCAGTCAACTTGTCTTCCACGCAGTTTTCACTTCGTGCTTCTTCCTTAACCTTCGATTTCTTCCATTACCAAGGGCCAACAGGCCCCCAACACTCACATGTGACTCGTCTTGATCCACTTCAGGTCTAAACCTTCTATTTTTCTTTGTCTACAGAATGCGCGAGGTAGCCTGTGATTTTTTCTCTGTCCCTTTATTCCTTGCGCAGACTATATTTTCTGTGTTTGATACCCAATTTCAACTGCACCTGGTACCTAGACTCTTTTTCTCAAGATTTTACTCAGAGATGTGAGGCAACTGGTTGTCGTAGTACAATTTCAACCGGCTCCCGTTCACTAAACCTTCCTTCCACTCTCCATTCAGTGTCTTCAGTTGCGCAACTCCTCCTTCTATAACATGTGCGACCTCAAATGGCCCAAGCCAATGTGTTCTGAACTTCCCTAGATGCTTCATGAACTTGTTGTCATATACCAATACCAAATCTCCTTTCTTAAAGGATTTATTCTTGATATGTCTCTCATGGTAGGCATTTTCTCGTTCCTTTTGTACCTACTGATGGAATCCTGCAATAAATCTGTGTTCTTCTAGTTCTACCAACTGTGTAATCCTCTCTTGAACAACGCCAGTGGCATCCATATCTGTGAATGCTACAATTATGAGACTAGGAACCAAATATTCGATAGGGATAACTACTTCAAGACCATACACCAACTTAAAGGGAGTCTGCATTGTCAAATTCTTGCAAGTAGTTCTATAGGCCCATATCACTATTGGTACTCTCATATCCTAGTCATCCCTGTTCACACTGCAAATCTTCATCAGTGATGTATCCAAGATATTGTTGAAATCTTCGACCGTCCCATTCGCTTGTGGATGGTAAGGAGTAATATTTTGATGGTGGACTTCAAATTCCTAAGTCAAATCTTCGATAGTCTTGTTAATAAAGTGTGTACCTTGATCTCTCATCAGGGTCCTTGGGCATCCAAGCCTAGTTATTATATCATCAAATATAAATCACGTGGTTGTAGTTGCACTATAGTCCTTCACTTCTCTTGCTTCTGCCCATCTTATCAAATACTTTGTCGCAGTGATGATGTATCTATCTCCTGTGCACTTTCTTGGTGGGTTGATAGGTCCCATGAAATCAATGGCCCATTTCTCAAATGCCTGTAAGGTCAGCTATGGTTCTAAAGGAATCTCATCTCTTATGGAAGGTTTCCCAACTCTTGGGCATACATCGCAGGCTCTGTAGTATTCTTTAGCATCTTTATGTAAGGTAGGCCACTAGAGGCGAGCTCTAAGAACCTTTTGTGTTATTTCTTTCCCTGCGTAGTGTCCTCCTTCATTTCCTTCATGTGCTTCTGCCAGAATCAGTGGCCTCTCTGCCTTCATAACACATCTCCTCAAGATCTCATCAGGTCCCATCTTGTATAGCTGTCCAGTTATAAGTGAAAAATCTGCAGCGCGAACTACTAGTTGTTTCTTCTGGATGATTGTATATTCGCAAGGTGTCATTCCTGTTGATAGGAAGTGGACTATCTCGACAAAGTTATCATCAACACTTATGATGGCCAACAATTGTGCATCTGGTAGCTTATCCTCCAAACTAGTAGGTTCCTCTCCATGCTCCAACTTAGACAAGTGGTTAGGTCCCTTATTCATTCTCCCTAGCTTGACCACTATTTCAAAATCATATTCCTGGAATAGGAGTAACCAACTACATATCCTTCCCCATAACACTGGCTTGTTGACTAGGTATTTCAATGCAAATTGATCAGTGAACATCTTAAAATGTCCTCCCAAAAAGTAGTATCGAAACTTTTATAGTGCGTACACCATGGCTAAACCTTCTCTCTCAATGGTAGTGTAGTCTATCTCAGTTGTAGATAGCTTCCTTCTAGAAAAGGCTAACGGATGGTCAATATCTATTGCTCCTGGTTGTGCTAACACTACTTCTAGTGCAATAGATGAAGCATCGACTTGCACGTGAAATTCCTTGCTCCAATCTAGGAAAACCAGAATAGGCGAAGTAACCATTTTTTGTTTCAGTGTGTCGAAGTTCTACTGACATTCTTATGTCCATTGAAACTAACAATATTTCTTTAATAACTTCTCCATAGGTGTTGTAATCTATACATAACCCTTAATGAACTTCCTGTATTATCCAATATGTCCCAGTGCAGTGCACATTTTTCTGACTGAGGTAGGGGGGGTAGATCAACAATAATGAAAATCTTGGATGGATCTACCAGCAACCCCTGCTTACACACAATATGCCCTAGCAACACTCCAAAGGGTGAAAAGAAGATCCACTTCTTCAGGTTCAGGGAAATATTACTTTGCCTGCACTTATCCAATATCAGTCTTAAACATTCAATATGGTTTTGTAGTAAGATAAAAACAATCCAAACATCAAAATATGCTTCCAAATATTTGTGTAAAAAATCCTTGAATTCTTCGACCACCACCCTAGAAAATATGGTTGGTGCATTCTTCAATCCAAAAGGCATCATTGTGTACTGGTAGGATCCCCATTCTGTTACAAATGTGGTCTTGTGGCGATCTTCCTTGGCAATTTTGATCCGGTGATAACCCTAAAATTTGTTTGTGAAGGAGTAAACTTCATGACCTCCTACATTATCTAACACTTCATCTATAAATGGTGTAGGGAATGGGTCATGAAAACAGGCATCATTCAACTTCCTAATATCTACACAGATCCGGATCTCTCATGTCTTCTTATCTTGGACCACCATAGGGATAATCCATTCTGATTCTTCCACAGGTTCAATGATTTCTGCTTCCAACATCTTGTCTAGTTTAATCTTCACTTTCTACTTATATTTTGGATTCAATCTATAGGGTCTCTACTTAATTGTCCTAGCATCTAGCTTCAAGGGGATCTTCATCTCTCCCATGGGCCCTTTTATGCCCTTCATATCAGTGAACTTGGTTGGGAACAAGTCCTGATATTCATGCAGTAGTTCTATGATCTTATCAGTGGTGGCACCATCCCAATAATCTCCAACATTAGCAATCTTAGGTGCTTGCTCTGTTTCAATATTAACTTTCTTGATTTTGATCAACTATCCTATGAAGGTTAGTTCGACTCTCAGTCCTTCTACATCTCTTTTTCCTTCTGTTTCTGTGATGTTCACATTCCTAGGATCATCATCTTCATCAACATTGATATTGTAACATCCTTGCAATTTCTGAAGAGGTTCACTCCATTCATGCTCTTCTTGCTCCACAGGGAGGCTAGGTGCCTCCTCAAAGACTTTATGTCTTACAACTTGTAGAGCTTGATCTACTGAAGGGTATTGGCTTTCAAATGAAAATGTAGCTACAAATTTATGAGTCATACCATACCAATCTGAAGTGGTGAGGTGCAGTTCTGCTTGAAGATACGAACTAATAGGCATTGTGTACAGAGTGTTGATGAACTTATGCACCCACTGTTCTCAAGGAATATTTCTCCAGGCCTCCTCACAACCTCGCACATGGTCCTTCAGACAACTTTGACCTGTGTATCGAACTTCACATCCTTCTACTTGTTCTGAAAAGTGCATTGCCATCAAAGTGTGACATTGCATCCAGTCCACAATGTTCTTTTTATGTGTCCCCCACTATATTGCTAGAGTTTCTTTCAAATCCTCATCCAGTGCCAACAATCTCTGTTATATTGGTACAATTTCTTCAAAATTTGATAAGAATGTTTCTAAATGATTTAAACCATCAAATGTGGGCAAATTGCTTGCTTCTATTCCAATCCAGGGAACTTCTCTAGTCATCCTAGCACACCTCCGCGTAGAGACTTCATAAATTGTATTCTACCAATTCTCCAGTGCTTCTTCTGAGTCCGATGAGCATGCGTTGTCCCTTCGTCAGATTAAATTCCCATCTGTTGTAGGGTTAATGTAATCCTGTTGTCTTGTTGTCAATTTATATATATTCTCTAGCTCATATGTGTGGTCTTCTTCTGTAATGGGTTATGTGTATCTTTGACCTTCATCAAGATCCAGAGGTGCAATGACCCGAAGTCCATCACCTTCAAATTCCATTCTTCTTTTATTTAATTCAACAACAGTAGAATTGTTGAAATCCCAATTAATGCCTAAAAGCATAGGATAAGGACAATTATCATCAACTATATCAATCACCTCGAAGTCCACAAATGTTCTTACCCCATTGATGTCCACAAGGACATGCTCCAGTCTCCCAAAGGGGCTTACTGCCTACTGATTAGCCATCCTAAGTCTGATAGGGGAGTAAATTAACTTAGGTTTTTCCATCAGGGCCCAGGTCCGCTTCGTCATAATGTTGACTTATGATCCTAAGTGGAGGACCACATAATCTATATCATAATCTCCAATTTGAGCATTAAGGTGTAGTTCCTTATTTGTCCTTCTCTTTTTGGATACTCGATGTACTTCTCTATTCAACAGAGGGAATACCTTCCCTGGTTCATACTGTCGGATCAAGTGTTGTAGTTCATGTATGTCTCTTTCATCCTTAATCAAATCAATGAACGTATACAAGAAACTAACAAGCTTGCTTACGTCTTTTCCTTCTCTCGGTGATGCAGACTAATCGAATGCCAGAGGCATCCCACATTCTCTTACTTATGGTTGTGCCTTTGATGATGAAACCTGATATCCCTCAAATTCTCTTCTTTCCTTTTCAAATATATTCTTTTCTTTCCTCGAATCAAACTCAAGTGTCTTCTCTACAGTTCTTCTGACCCTTGATTCATCTGTAGTCTTTGTTGGAGTCATCATGTCTTCTCCTGTAGAAGAGCCTCCTCTAGTGATAAATATGACTCTAGAATCCACTTTGTGAGATTCTACTGAGATTAATTGTACTTGTGGGTTTCCTCCTCATTTCTCCTAAAGTTTGGATAACAACACGAGACAATATTCAATAACATGTTCAAATGAGTTGCAGTAGCTGCAAGTGGTACAAGGGTTCTGACAGTCCCTTGCCAAATTTCATGGATGTGCCTAGTTATAACAAGTGATACAACCTCAACCTCGACCCATACCTCCTCCTTGTCCTCTTCCTATGAATCCACCATGAGGGTTGAAGTTTCCTCCTCCTGGGGATTTAAACTGTGTAGTATTTTCTTCTTGTTGTACTTTTCCTTGAATTATATATGTGTCTCTTGATATTTCATGCAAGAGGTCTTAAGCCCTACAATATTTCTCATCACGCCCCACATATTTACAGAATGTGTAGTAAAGGTTGGTAGGTGTCTGGACATATTTTGCATGTAATAGCCTTCATCAGGGCGATGTTGATTTCTACATACCTCACACCAAGGTAGAGTAACCTGCTTTAGAGGGCTCGAAGCTCCTGAAGCCAAGTACTCATGGAATAGAGGATAGTGCTCCTTCTCATGGCCCTCAAATTTGCGTCCGATACACAAAATATCTTCTCTTTTATATTTTCCCTTATCCTTTTTTATATCTTCGACCTATAGTGATAAGCTAGTTAGCTGACTCAAAATTTGACTCATACCTGAGTTGGAATCTCCCATAGGGGATGATTCTATTTTCATCGCAATCTCCAATGCCTCAGCTTGTGAAGTGATCTTCTATTGCATGAGAGGGACTCTGATGTGTTGTAAGAGGGCAACAATGAACCATTCTTTTTTCTGTTCTTCTAGAATCTGAAAACTCAAATGACCTGTCAGGGTCTTAAACCACTAATCAAACTCCCAAAACAGGTTCAACTACTCTCTACTTGATTTGTTTCAGCTCTGTAATGCACTGAAACTCCAACTTGGGTTTCTTGAATTCGGAAATCAAAGTAGTCTTGATCTCGTTCAACGGTTTCGGCTTTGAAACTCCTTGGATAAACTTCATGTACCATCTCAGTGTGCAGTGTTGTCACAGGGGTATACCCAGAGTTCAACGCTACAATAGTGCACCAACAAAACCCTAACTACCGACCCTTTCAGAAACACCTATGAAGCAGATGAAGTCTCACTCGAGGTAGAGGCAGGGGTGGTTACAAGACTCAAGTGTATGTAAACTTAGCTATGACACAAATATGTGATTATAATACTTAACATAGCACTTACCATCAATATTTCATCAATATTCAACCAATAACTACTGCACAGATAGAACAGAGCATCACATCATTCACAATGATCTAATGTAATTAAGCACTTAGCACAAACAAATGGATCAGATCTAGTAGAAGAAAGAACTAACCACATTTATAGAAGTCAGATCTAACATTCATAGCACAAAGCATAAGAAGATCTATCTATCTATATCAAATCACTTAGCTAGAGAGTCATAACCACATTAAGACAAGCACAAAGAATAACAACACAGTGTTTATGTGGTTCACCCCCACCTTGGGGCTATGTCCACCAACTATTATTCTTTATTATCTTCAGTCAATCGGTTACAAGAAAAGAGCCTCAAAACCCTTAATCTACACTGGACAAAAGATCTATGCAGCTCGCTAGATCCTTATTCCTTGCATTACAACACTAAGGCTTCCACAATCTGCTACAAGGACTTGCAATTATCTTTGCAAGTATCTTACAGTCATGCACAAAGCACTTATAGACTCTACTTGCACTTAGCATACATTCACATCACATGTATGCACCACTACTTCTATCTAGCCTAAGCATCTATTTATATATACAAAATAGGCATAAACATGGGTAAACCCATGGGCCAACATCCCATTCTCGTCACATATTCCCATATCCCAAAAAGGACCCAAAAAGGGGTCAAGATCCCATGATCTCTGCTTCATCTTGCGCTCCTCCTTCGATAGACTGTCAAAGTCCAAAATAGGTCAACATGACCAAAAATCTCCCAAATCTTGGTCAAGGGCCAACAGGCCCCCAATACTCACCTGTGACTTGTCCCGAGTCACTCTGGCCTGACTAGTTCTGACTCGAACGCCTTGAGCTTGGATCGAGCTGCTTCGACCTGTTGTTGTGCTATGGCCTCTTGCTCGGTGAACTCCTGGATTATGACGATGTTCACTGGCCCTTCTAGATGTTGTTCTGCTACATTAACAACCTGCTCTAACTCTTCTCCTTGATTCTCGACCTCTGTGAACAACTGATAGGCCTTATGTTGCACAGGTTGGATTTATTGAGTTACTTCCATCACTTTTCTTTGAATCATATGGATCTGTTGTTGGATGGTGCACTTCTCTTGAGACCACTTCATTCTTTCTACAGCTGACAGGGCCTTCAGCTATGCCTATAGTATCTCTATGTGTTTCTTTGCATCCTGGAGCTGCAAATCCAGTGTCTGCAATTCTGGGTTCTCAGCGAGCTTCTCATACATTTGGGCACTATGGTTACTCATCTGTTTGCACTCCCCGGTAAGAACCTTCAATATCTCAACTGCGCTCTTGGCGGTTGCTTCCCTTTGATTGCTTACATCTTGAGGGGTCTCAGGTACTACGCGTAGCTCCAAATATGCTATGCATTGTTGTAGTTGTTGGATCACTTGTTCAAGTTGTACTATTTGCTGTGGAATTCTCTCTTTGGATTTTACTTCTATGACTATCACAGAGCAAAGCGATCTATTGACCATTTCTTTTACTTTGAGTTGCTCCGTGAGAAACTGTTCCTTTTCTTTCTGCAGTTGGGATTTTTCTTCATCAAACTTTGCCTGGAGATCAAGCTTCTCTCATTCTGTAGTACTACGTTTCTCTACAAGGAGTCCCTGTACTTGTGCCAAAGCCTGGGTGGATTGTGTTGTTTCTTCCTGTGCTCATCGAAGGCGAGCTTCAACTGTCTCAGTGATTCGATGGAGTTGAGCTGGCTCATCTCCCAGTTCTGGTGTTCCTGCTGATAGAGGTGCATTGGAGACTGCGCAGATGGACTATAATGCTTGTTGCACTCCTTGGAGCTCAATCTCGATTCTATTGTACATTGATTCCTACTTAGTCATCTGAGGT
Organism: Picea mariana; assembly: GCA_032191745.1. NCBI lineage: Eukaryota > Viridiplantae > Streptophyta > Pinopsida > Pinales > Pinaceae > Picea > Picea mariana. The sequence continues at coordinate 10,432 of JASDQU010368467.1, forward strand.
GAGGATATTCTACATTTTTGTCATAGAAGCTTTCGATTTCTTCCAGGAGTTAGGATTCAAGGGGACACCTTCCTTTTCTTCGAGGGTTCCTCCTCATCTCTAGGCAGTGTAACCTCGCCTTTCTTTTGTTCAAATTATGTTCCATATATCTCTCTACCATCACCTCCTTTCTCTAGTGAGATGGAAGAAGTATTCATAGATGCATTGTCTAAATCCTAAACCTCTTCGGTTTTCTTCATCTTGCTAGGTCCGGGTGTATCCTGCGCAGTTTCTGGACTGTCTATATTGGATATCTCTATAGGGTATGTTGGAATGAGGAGGTCCATCGACCAATCCTTGGTTATCACCTCCAAGTCCTCCTCATTAGCTTGTAGTAGGACTGAAGTTGTTGCTTTTTCTCATCAGCACGCGTTGTGATGTAAATGAAATGGCGGTCTGTGCTGAACTTCATCAAATGCCTGAACCTATGTAAAGTATTCGATGTCATGCGAGGCTTGAACTGTATAGCTACCTTTAATTGGTTGTAGTATGCGTGAAATACAACATTGGACTGCCATTGTTTATTCATGTTGCTTGAATACCACAGTGTGTTGAACTTCACAGCCAATGGTTCAAAGGGGTCGATGTTCGGGAAGGGCGCACCTTCCGACATCTCCCAGGCAATGAAAGTGATCAGGATCAATAGCCAGCTGAAATGGAATTTGTACCCTTGATCTTGCGCTTCTCTGTAGTTAATTTCTAATTGGTTTACCAGTTACTTCGCCCAATTCATTTGTAGGCCCTCCACGCACTTCCCTGCGAGGTCGACTACAAAACCAGTCACTTGGGTGGGTTGATTCTTGCGTATGTTGGGACTTAGAAATGTCGTATTTTCATCCACCTTTCCCTTCACTATTCCTTACTTTTCATCGCCCTATTAAACCTTCGTCATATCATTTTCATAAATACATTTGGGTTTCACATCATTATTTTCCACTTTATTCATTTTAGTATTAAAAGTGAATTTATGATTAAATATTAGAAAATATACATGTTTTCACATATATCTC
>JASDQU010368470.1:0-11399 GCA_032191745.1 Picea mariana
ATAGTTGAGATAAAGTGTAATGAAACCTTTCTCCATACACCCTGGGTCTCTACTGGTCTTCCTTCACCGTCGACACAAAGCACCCTTTTTGCGAAACAATCTACCAAAGCTCGATAAGATTCTAACCAATCCATTCCAATGATTAGGTCGTACGCCTCGAGAGCAGTGACGTATACCTTCAACCTGGTAGTACATACTCCTAGGTCTACTATACAATTATCAACACTAGGTCCTCCGGCTTGTTTTTGCCTCGAAGCCATCTCAACTTATTTAAAGTCATTGTGCTCGTAGGCTGCCAACCCACTCTTTCCTAATGCAGATGGTGAAATGAAACTATCTGTTGCACCAGAATCAAATAAAATCTTAACATTGATATGATTTATCGTACCTGATGACTCCACCACCGTGGATTGATGCTCGGCCTGGCAATTAATAACCGCTGCATAAATTTGGTGGTTGCTACTTGCTCTTCCCATTGGGCCCTTTCCTTCTCTATGCACAAATCCTTATTGCAACTCTGGGTATTCATGCTCGTAATGGAGTCCTCCACATCCCCAATAGGTAACACTAGATTGAACCCGTGCACTGTTATGTGACTGTCTTTGATATGAGTTCCTTCCCCTGGAACCCCTGCCCCTACTAGCTGCTCCCTGAGATGGCCGTGGACTTGCCTGCGTCGTTGGTGATGAACGAGATGCTTCACTGACTGCCATTGAAATCCCTGCAACTACTGTCCTTGGTGCGACTTTGTTACAATATGGAGTTGGCCTTGAGCCCCCTCGCATGGGAAATGTTCTAGGGGCCTTCCCCATGAACCCAGGATGATGCGGAAAGGTCGATCTCATATCTCTGGTTAAGTTCATGTGTTCCTTCACATAACACACATTTTCCACAGCTTTCACTACTGAAGACGGTTTCCACATCCGCACCATAGCCCTTATCTTAGAGTTTAGCACATAGACGAAGAATTCTTGTTGTTGTTGGTCATTATCCATATATGAAACATACTTGACCAATTCCATAAACCTAATCTCATATTCCTCTATGGTACTGTTTCCCTATACTAGAGCATGAACTGCTCCTACCTGTTGTTCCTCATAGTAAGCTGGCAGATATTCCCTTCAGAACCTCTCCTCGAAAAGTTCCCAAGATACGGTGTCCAGGGTAAGATGTAGTTGTCTTTCTAGGTTGCCCCACCAGTTCAAGGCATTGTCTCTCAACTGAAAAATAACTATCTTTTCCTTCGAGATGGACACATAGTCCCATAAGGCAAAATACCTTGTCATGCTTTCCAACCATGCTTCTGCGTGTTCACTGGTGCGACCCCTGACAAACTCTGGAAGTTTGATCTTCTGTAGTTCTCTAGTGATGTATTCGGGTGGAGGTCCTCCCCATGAATCCCTCAACACTTTTGGATTACCCGTTCCAGATGATGGGGGCTCCACTTCAATCCCTGCTGGTTGTTTCCCCTTTAAAGTCTCATTTATGGTCTCCAAAGAGCGCAGTATGAGATCTAGTTCCGGCGATGGCAGTGGCGGTGTTGGCGGTGCCTGCGACAATGCTCCTCTGCCTCGATTCCCTCGATTCCTAACCATCCTGTATGATTTAACATGCATCAACCAAAGTTTTCAGGGTGAGTTCAAGGACGTTTCACATTTGCGCAACTTAACTAGAAAACAGGGTTAGGCATAAGTTTTTTTTTTACTTGTTTGTAAATAGACATTACTCTCTTTAGGGGAGGTGACTAGGTTAGGGTTTAAGCATCTAAGCTTGATGTCTTCACCTAATAAAAATATTGACCCTCTCCCTGGTAGTTACGCTAGCACTGTACCATACTCGCCATAGTGCATCAAATCCCTCATCTAGTGCTTTCTATCCTACCTCCTATTATACCCTAACTATTCCCACCACTTGCGCCAAACTTCCGCTACTCTACAAGGACCTCTAACTTTTATAAATATAAAATAACCCTATTACATTCATTAGTCATAAGGGCATATATATGATTAATGACATAGGTTTCAAACCCACTATTAGCATTATAGTTTTATAATGTTAATTTAATCATGAGGATTACTAATAAATCATCAAGGTAAATAAGTTAATTTACTTGATTATTAGATTAACCTTATCACTTTTTTTTTAATAAAATTAAAACTCCTAATATACCTCTATATTCAATTACTATTAAAATTTTATTAATTTATATAAATACCTATATTTTTTTTTAAACCCAATAAACTCTATTTATCTTTATCAATAAACCCGTATATACCTCTATGTTCAATTACTATTAAAACTTAATTAATTTATATATATATATATATATATATATATATATATATATATAAATCTATATTTTTTTTTATTTGTTAAATAATTAAAATTTAAAACAAAATTTTTAAACAATTTAAAATTTTAAACCTAATTTAAATGATTGAAATTTTAAAGAATTAAAAATGATAAAAAGAAAGAAAAATAAATAACATATAATAATTAAAATACCATAAAATAATAAATAAATAAAACATAGAAAATTAAAATAAATTATTATTTTTTTCTTTTATTTAAAGTCGGGCATTGTGGGTGCATGAGATCCACGTGCTCACATCCCCAGGGATCTCATATTCAACCCTAATTCATTCTCGTCCTTATATCTTCAAACCCTTTCCTCACTCGACTCCTTTTCTATTTCAATTTTTTTTTTCAAATGCTTAGCAGAGGGATGAGGCCGGCAGCCATGGCCATTTCCCTACTTGGCCGACCCTCTGTCTATGGTTTCAAGGTCTGGAGGGTCTTTTCCTATTAGTCTCTCGGTGTTTTTCTTTTTTTTTGTGTTTCCGTGTATGCGTTATTGCAGGTGCCCCCCTTTTTTTGTTTATTATCATCATTTTTTTTTGTACAACGCGCGGGTTGCCTAGCTTCTCCTCGCCTGCTGGTTTGTGTATGTGGCTTCTGTAGCTTAGAGGTATTTCGCACATGTGTTGTGCACACTATTCTTCCTTGCGACTTGGCACTTGATCGTTGGTGTTTGTGTGTTGTGGTGTGGCTGGCTTGACTTGTGTTGTGTTGTGTGGCTTGGCACTTGTGCAATGGATTTGAGTTGTGTATTGGTGCTGTCTCATGGGAGCTCACTTGTGTGTTATGTGTTGGCACTGGCTCATGGGTGCTAGCTTGTGTCTTTTTCTAATTTTTTTTGTTAGCTATATTCTTTTATAAATATAGGATATCAGTTTCTAATGCAGTTAAATCTGTGTTAACAATGAAACGATGTTCACCTGTGATTTCCTTTCTTTTAAGTGTTCAGGGACATTGATTTAGAGACTGGTAATGCATTAGTACAGAAAGTGCACAAATGTTATGAATTACAATACCAAAAAACTCTTCCCAAGTGTCTTTCGTAGCTCAACTCTACCCAAGCATCAACCGGTGGGGGAGGTCCGGGGTTCGACCCTTGCGGACTCCCAAAACCCCTTCTGTTTTTATTATAAAAGCATTGTCCACCATATTCTGTCCCTGTGTCTTCTCCTCCTTGACTTGGTTTGACGCTGGGAACTTATGCGCTTGTTGCTCAATGTTTTCGGCTATGTGAAGGGTGATTCAACCCGTGGGTGTCTCCTTGGCTCAGTAGGGGTAGGGTGTCTACCTGTTGCCGACGATATCGACGCTTGATGGATTTTGGCTCTATGAAAAAGGGCATCTATCCCTTAGGTAGCACCATGCCCATGGCAGCAAAACATCCGCCATGCCTCATATGAAACGACCCAATAAAATAGTGCAATGGTTAGGCTCTTTGTGGGATCCCCTTTGATGACTCGATGCAAACTAGAGAGTTGGGTTGTATTTTGGCTTGACCGAGACTTAGTATGTTATGTATATTTAATGCTTAACTTGTGGACTTAGCTAGAGCACTTTGTGTTCTTGGCTTGTGTGTTGTATGGTGTTGCATGCTAATCCCTAACAAGCATTGTGTGGAAGGTTGTGTGGATCTAGAGCATTGGATTTTGTGCACAAAGACTTGGAGGATTTTCCTCTTATCACTTCATGTGTGTTCGCTATTTGTGAGTTGGCTCCTTGATGATATTTGTTTAGTGGAGCTTGGACTTAGTAGTGATGAAATAATGGACTTGGAGATTGGGTTTGTTGACAACCCAACAATTTTTTCTTTTCTTTTATAATTTGTTATTTAGACAGATTTATGTCATCAAACCCTCACCCTCTTAGTTATATGTCTTGGTTGCAGGAACGAACTCTTACAGATAAACAAATGGCTTGAACATGTTAAAATATAGTTGGCTCAAGTGGGAAGGATATCTTTCCTACAACACTGTCTCTTCTTCACGATTTTATAATGTTGTTCTCTTAGAGCTTCTAAGACACTCTTGTCATTCTCTAGGGTTTTAGGTGTCATTTTTTTTTTTGGCATTATTTCTTCATTATTATTGGCCTTTAAGGGATCTAAATTAAGGGTTTCTAGGGTTGTAATTAAAGGGTTTTAGGTTGCAGGTTTTCACAGTTGTTTACAGGACACATACCATAGATTTTAGTCAAGAGGATGGGTGGGTAGGTAGGCCCGTGGCACCAGATTTTAAACAGAAGCTTTGATACCAATTGTAAGAACCATAAATTAACAAAGCCTAGTAAAATTCATACAATTAAACATAAAATTTCTTTCAACGCATAAGTAATTCATTAATCATCATATAAGCATTTAATATTCAGCAAAAAATAAATTTGTCCAGAACATGAAAATAAATTACATAATCATCACATAACCCAACAAATTCATAAATAAAAATACCTCTGCCTGATGCTAAATTCCCTCTTATCTGGTTTTCCTCCCTGCTACTATGTCTAATCTTTGCCTGATGCTCTGACCAAACCCTCCCCAAAACTGACTAACCACCCAGTCAGCTAGGAGCAGCCTATCCAACTCCCTAGCTCCAGCATTCTGTGAGGATTCCTGGCCCCCGAGCCCAAAACTCCCAACAACCTACTGCCCCCTCCAATGGTTCACCCAAACTCCAAAACCCAACTCCCCCAAAACCAGAAAAATATCCAACAACCCAAAAAATACAGTCCTCTCCTCCCAATTTTTCATAATTATCCCTTCCCGCAAGCCTCTACCTAGTCATATCTCCCCCTCTTCACTGACTCCTTACCCTCCTTTAATGCCACCCACATTATCCCTCCATTCATTACCTTATCCCTCCATTCAACACCCTATCCCCTGTCATACGTAAAGTTTCATAATGATTAAATTAAAGTTATTAAGCCCTTTAATTGTTTACCCAAATCATTGAATGTGTTAAGTAATCAATCAATTAATTAATTGACATTTATTAAACAATAATTAATTAATTAATTAATTAATTAATTTATATTATTAATAGTTAATCATTACTTAACTAATACACATTAAGACGGTTAATTATTTAATTAACTATACTTATAAACCCTATGTAACTATTTAACTGGGGTTGTTACAAAACGCACCTAGTAGACGAGTACATAAGAATCATCCTTCAGATCAGATTATCAGAAACAAAGATGTAGGAGTTGAGACTAGAATAATAATGTGTTAACTAGAACAAACACACCTAGCAATCTCATCTACGATTGAACCAACTTGTTTTGAAGAGGCCAATAAGGATGAATTTTGGAATAAGGCCATGGATGCAGAATTGGATCAAATAGGTAAAAATGACACTTGGGAATTGGTTCCAAGACCAAAGGATAAGAATGTGATCAACACAAAGTGGGTATACAGGAATAAATTGAATGAAGATGGACATGTTACAAGAAACAAAGTTAAATTGGTATGTAAAGGATATGCACAGGTTGAAGGAATTGACTTTCAAGAGAAATTTGCACCAATTTCCAAAATGGAAGCAACTGATTGCTTTTATCTTATGGATGGTCCAAAAATATTAAAGTGTATCAAATGGATGTAAAATAGGGTTTTATGAATGGGGAACTGGAAAAAGAATTCTACATTGAACAACCAGAAGTATTTTAGTTGTTAGAGAATGCAAATTATGTGTGTAAATTAAAGAAGGCCTTGTATGGTCTAAAATAGGCTCCTAGAGCATGGTACTCTAGATTGGATAAATATCTACAACAGGAAGGGTTCAGAAAAGGAAGTGAAAACAACAACATCTACATAAAAAAAAATTGAAAGGATATGTAGAATAAATTTGAAATGTCATTACTTGGAGAACTATCCTTCTTTATAGGACTTCATATACGTCAAAGAAACCAATGAATTTTTATTTCTCAAACCAAGTATATCAGAGAAATGTTAAATAGGTTCGGATTGGAATATTGCAAACCAATTATCACTCTCATGAAAACCAATTGCAAGTTGAGAAAAGATGATGATTCAAAGTCTATAGATCAGAGGAAATATAGGTCAATGATTGGTAGCCTACTATATGTGACAACATCAAGAATAGATGTAATCCAGGAAGTTGGACAGGTGGAATGATTTCAAGAAACACCAAATGAATCACATGTATTAGCAGTGAAGGGGATTTTCAGAAATCTCAAATGATCAAAAGAGTTTGGATTATGGTATCCAAAAGGAAAGGCTCTATTACTTATTGTTGTCCCTTGGCCAAGTTTGATGATCCTTGGTCATGTTTGACCTATTTTTGGGACTTTGATAGGCTATCGAAAACAGAGCGCAAGTCAAAGCAGAGATCGTGGGATCTCACCCCCTTTTTAGGGCTTTTTGTTTTTTGGGATTATGTAACGGAAATGGGGATGTCGGCCCATGGGTTTACCCATGTCTAGGACCATTTTTAAATGTATAAATAAGTATCTAGGTGATGTGAGAAGAGGTTGGTGTGCTATGTTCTAAGTGCAAGTGGAAACTGTAATTTCTTTGTGCATACTATGTGAGGATGGTGTAGCTATGTGCAAGTGATTGTAAGATACTGTGGAAGGCTTTGTGCTGTAACTCAAGGAAGGAGGATCCAGCGAGGTGCACAAATATTGGTGGAGTTACTTCACACACACCTAGGATTTATTTTTCCAATTTTTTTTATTTGTTTATTAGTCATAATTAGTCATTATCTAGTCTCCTATACTTTAGGAGAGAATATTCCACCTGGAGAATATTCTCTTTCAGTTGACACTTCAGTTTGACTAGTTGAGTTGAGTTTAGATGTTGCATTGGGATCATCACCATGATAATTTGAGCATGCCTTGGTATCATCACCAGAGTGGCACATTATCCTTGATTCCTTGAGTTAACTCCTCACTACTCTTTTTTCATTCAGTTAACTGGAAACTAGTTGACTAGTTAACTCAACTAGGTGACAGTTCACTCCCATAACTGCTTGAGAGACTAGAATAGGTGGAAGTTCACTCCCGTAACTATTGGTGTGTGTCCATATCACTTTATACCACCACTATGGAGACTTAGTTCACCTCAATTCGAATTCATTTAGTTATAGAGAGTATATCATGTGTAAATTATTCATTATTCATAATAGTTAATGAGAATTCTTCCATTCTTTCTCTCCTTCTTCTTTCTTCTATTCTCTCTGTAAATGTGTGTATTATTGTTTATCTAGATATATTTTTTGTAGGTTCAACACATTTACATGGTATCAAATCCGATGGACTGCTAAGCAAAATCTACACCAAAAATTTTGTATGTACAAAAGATTGAAGATAGCGGAAAGATGGAATTCCAAAAAGAATTCATTCTTACACCTTACAACTATTTTGCATGGAAGGAGAAAATAGCCGTACATGTTCGATCCATAGGATTGTATAGGTTAACCATGAATACAGATACAGATCCGACATCAGCCATAGAAAAATCCAAGTACTTAAATCGCATGGATGAGGCACTCGGAACAATTTGCAGTCTTATTTCTCTCGATCTCTTTTTTCATATATCTTCGTGTAAGACTCCCAATGAACCCTAGACCATATTGGAAGGGCTCTTTGGAAAACAGGATGAAATGAGGGGACACATGATGGAGGTGGAACTTCTCACATTGGATCCAAAAATCTTCGAGAATATCCATGATTTCTTTTCAAAATTCAAGGATTTACTGCCACAACTCAAAGCTTGCAAGGTTTATAAATCGAAGAAGGAGAAACAAATGGTTCTTACCATTCTCTCCAAGCTTGGTCCTTAATTCTCTGTATTCGTATCTACATTCCATATTGTCAGATTCGGGAGCCACTTGGAAGATGCCTTCTCTTGAGGACTTTATTGAATCCCTGACATAAGAGAAAACCAAGCTCATCAACATGGGTGCAATCAAAGGCCCAAGGGTGCATGCACTCACTATGCATTATTTCATCCAAAAATATCAGAGATATAAAGATAAATTAAAGAGGAAATCTCATGCACATACAAATAAGGAAGGGTACACAAAACCCTTCACCAATGCCTCTGGATCCAAAGGAGAAAAGGGAAGAAAAGGAGAGAAATGCACATGTTGTCACAAAAGATTCCATTCAGAATCTGCATGCATGGAAAAAATATAGATCGTATGTCTTAGATACTTCATCAAAACAACCTTGGAGATTGCATCCCCAAGGGTGCAAAAAATGAAGAATCCAAAAGATCCAAATTCCAAGAAAGGTAATTCTAGCCATGCCTTGATTGCCATCAACTCCTCTCCCAATGCTTGGATCATAGATTCAAGAGCATCACATGACATGGATGCCTCTAAAGAAGTATATTATTCTTTGGATGCATGCAAAGGTCCTCCTATTTTGATGGGGGACAACTCTTATGTCAAAGTCACAGGCAAAGAAAACATTGAACTCACCAATGGAAGTTTTGAGAATGTCCTGCATGTTCCCAAGCTTTCTGTCAACTTTCTCTCTGTGTATCAGATGAAAAATTCCGGCACTGGAAATAAATTCATCTTTACACCAAATTTCATGGACATCTACAACATGCAAACCAACTCCAGGGTTTCTACCGGTGAGGTAAATCATCAGTCTAGATTGTATACATTTTTTGAATTCATTGAACTTGATTCTGCTTTACTGCTTACTCATGTTGATGAAAGTAGTAGGATATGGCATGAAAGTATTGGACATTTGAATTTCAGATACATGCAAAATATTAGAAAGCACAAATTATTTGATGGTCTACCAGACATCCATTTCTCCAAGGGAGTATGTGAGGGATGTGTTCTCGGAAAACACCCTCAAGAGAAATTCGACAAGGGAAAGTATTAGCGAGCTTACACACCTTTAGATCTGATCCACAGTGACCTCATGGGTCCTTTTCCACATCCATTGATCAACAAAGTGAGATTTTTTCTCATTTGTTTTGTTGATTTCTCATGTTTTACATGGATATACTTTCTCAGGAAAAAATCCGAGGCCTTTCAACACCTCATAGATTTCAAAGCTTTGGTTGAGACACAGTCCAGAAAGAAGATCAAAGTCCTCTGAACTGATAATGGGGGAGAGTATGTGAATCATGATATCCACAATATTTTCCATGAGGTAGGGATTCAGTTTCACCACATAGTTCCCTATACTCCGCAACAAAACAGAGTTGTTGAGCGGAAAAGCCGATCTCTAAAGGAGATGGCATCTTGCATGTTGCATGCAAAGTCACTAAGACAAAGACTATGGGCCGAAGCACTTAATTGTGAAACATACATCCAAAATAGATCTCCTCATATATCTATAAAGGATAAGACCCCCTACAAGGCTTGGAGTGGCCTCAAACTGAAAGTGACCCACTTTCGCATTATTGGTTCACGTTCATGGGCTCAGGTTCCCTCTAAAAAGAGGAAGGCACTTAATCCACAGAGCACTGAGTGCATTTTTGTTGGATACCCCAATGGTGTGAAGGGATATCGACTTATTGATATTTCCTTGGACCGTCTCATCATTGAGCATAGTGTCCAATTTGAGGAAAGTGTCTCACATGTACCTCACCATCTGCATGTAGTCACCTTCACTCTTCCACCTATTCGAGATGATGAGCATGCACATGCTGACTCTTGTTCAGATGAGAAATCTGATATAGATGACTCAGATGATTCATATTCAGATTCAGTACAGTCAGATGTAGAGTTAGTGCATCCAGATGTAGTTGCAGAGCTAGAGAAAAGGCCCAAGTGGGCACACACTACTCTTCAGGATGCAGGGGATCTCGTCAGTGATCCAACCAATACTAGGAGGACTCGATCTAATTTTGAGGAGACTCCTGTTGCACTCAATGCAACTAAACCATTTCCCTCCAGGCATATTTTCTTGGTTCAGTCTTCCGATCCACATCATTATGGTGAGGATGTTGGAAATCCCTTTCAGGAATCCGCCATGCAGGAGGAGTACAACTCCCTCCTCGAGAACCAGACTTGGGATCTGGTTCCCCTTCCTTCTTGGAGTTAACTTGTTAGATGCATATGTGTCTAAAGGACCAAGAGCGCAACAGATGGACATATCGGCAGATACAAAGCCAGGCTTGTCACCAAAGGCTTTCAGAAGGTTCATGGTATTGACTATGATGAGACCTTCACTCCAGTAGTGAAGATGGATTCCATTCGATTGGCCCTTTCCATTGTGGCAACCAAGGGATGGGAAGTCCATCATATGGATGTGAAGAATGCATTTTTTCATGGTGATCTCTCTGAGGATATCTACATGGAGCAGCCCCAGGTATTTATGCAGGACTCATATTTGGTCTATCGATTGAAGAAGTCACTTTATGGCCTCGAGCAGGCTCCAAGGGAATGGTATGCCAAGATGGACTCCTACCTTTTTTCACAGAACTTTTTACATTGTAAATCATCCCGAAATGTATACATGATCAAGACATATGATTCACTTCTACTTTTAGTTTTGTATGTCGATGATTTGTTGATCACCGATTGCTCGACTTCAGTGATTGCTTCAGTCAAGTTGATTCTTCATGATAGGTTTTTTATGATGGACATGGGTCCACTACACTTCTTCCTTGGACTTGAGATCAGTTAGAATGCATCAGGCATCAAACTGTCTCAATCCAAGTATGCACAAGATCTCCTTGAGAGATTTCACATGACAAACTGAAAGTCTTCTCTGACTCCATTTCTATCAATATTCAAACTTGAGGATGGTGGGGAGACTCCACTGATTGAAAGCACATTGTACAGACAGCTAGTAGGGAGATTTTTGTATCTCACACACTCCAGACCAGACCTCTCATATGCAGTTGGTGCAGTTTCGATGTTCATGTAGGAGCTGCATAAGATACATTGGAAAGATGAAAAGTGTATACTTCGATACATACAGGGCTCCACCACCTTTGGGATTCATTATGCAGCAAATTCTACATTAGATCTCATCGGGTTTAGTGATTCTGAATGGGCTGCCGGTAACATTGATCGCAAGTCCACATCTACTTACTCACTCAGTATTGGTTC
>JASDQU010368473.1:0-11480 GCA_032191745.1 Picea mariana
CAACTTTGTAAGGCCATAACTCTCAAACCCTGAGGAGTTATGTGACGTTCTACATACCACCAGAAATGGAATGAAATGTACTATCCATATAGAATAGTATTATTTGAAAATATATCATAACTCATACCGTTACCCATCAAACAAACTTGGGTCCATAACCCAAACCTGGGGTCTCCAACTTCTCATGGCCATAACTCTCTAACCGTGAGGAATTGTGTGACGTTCCACATACCACCAGAAATGACATGAAAAGCACTATCCATTTAGGATATTTTCCCTGACAAATTCACTTTCCTTCATCTCATTATTCCACAATTAAGCATGGGTTCTCTTACTCCACAAAGCATCTTCCCGTGAGGGATTTCACCATAAGAGGACCACTTTGGAGTTCATCCATATTTACTTCTTATCAACCATGAAAAAACAATAATGAGTCATATTTACATCAAACAATATTGGGTCCATTACTTAAACCTTTGTGCTACGGGGCTTTCTTCAAGGGTTGACATCAATGACAACCAACCTTAATCAACATTTGCATGTTTAAAATTGTGGCCCGAAACCTTTGATTGGATGTAGAAATGACATGTACAAACTCAATCTCTTTAAATCATCACCTGGATTCAAATCATGATTTGATCATGATAATTAGCGATGCTTGATCCTCTGCATGATTTGGTTAATTTCTGACACGATCTTTCAGGATTTAAACATGTTTAAAGAAAATGATTATTTGGGTGCTACAAGAATGGTGCCATTCTTGTAGCCCCTTTGTATTTTAATTTAAACTTTGAATAAAACTAGAAATTGGCTCCAAATCCGATGAGACATACTCAAAATGTCTAAAATTCAAATCAATCTTACCAAGAACAAATGAAAAATATGCTTAAACAAGGTAAAAAACACACTACAAAGTATAAAAGATAGGTATAAGGAGTCTCAGACAAAGAAAGTGTGGTAAACAGGGTATTGTTGGAAATGAGAAGACATTAACAAGTTCAATGACTAGCAGGTGGAATGACATACCTTTTCTTGTAGGTTATCCTTTGTATGTCCTGGTTCCCGCAGTTCTAAAGTTCTAGCTCTAGCCTCTATAAATTGTTCCCTGCACACAAGAGACAAGTAATTCCTTGCCACCTCTCTTCTTAGTGTTAGGATCCTAGATCTAGCTTATATGAACATTCATGCATGAAATACAAACATTCATAGGGGAAAACCAATGATATATTGATGTGAATAATGAAGGTACATCAATGCGATACCTCTTAGTGTAGATGCACTCATTTTTTCCCCTTGCTCCTTTCTCCTCCTTATTTCTTCAACAAAGCTAGGAAACTTGACTTCAACTGATGTAGATGGAGTAGCACCTCTGAATTTGTCAACATAGATATGTAAATGATTCTTCCTGCTCATGCTCAAGATTTTCCTTCTTTATATATATTCTTGGAAGAGGCTTGGGAGAGCTTCTAGATCTTCTAGAGACCAATGGAGAACCAAAATATGTGAGTTCCAAGGATCATGCCACGAAGAATGAAATAATCCCTCACTTGCCTCTTTGAAACTCCGTAAATATAGAAGGTTACAGAGGGTGTCATGGGTTGCACTATAGTTGACTTGTGACAAGTCGCTCATTGTCCATGTATGACAAGATACACCCTGTAAAAATGATCTAAATATTAAGCTAGAGCTATGTCTTAGATTTCATCTTCCATTGTGTTCCTCTTTGACCCTTTGGGGTGGAAATTAAGGCTATAACAATTGGCCTCTACTAAAATCTTGCGCTTTTCTTATGCTGATGGAGGAGAAACAACATTGACATATTTTGTGTTGCAATTTGGATTTCCCTCTGTTGAAAGATTGCATTTTGTCATACATATCCATTCCTCTTCTCTTCCTTCAATTACCTTTTCAATGGGTTTTTTTTCCTTGAAGACTTTCTACCTTGATTACTTAGGTTCCCCATGTTTAAAGGGACCAATTTCATTCCAAGTACACCAAAAGACCACAATTTCCCTTCCAATTTTACAACAAGACAATAAATGTCTTCCAAGTACACCAAAAAACCAAAAGTCCCTTCCAATTATAGAACAAGACAATAAATTCCTTCCAAGTACACCACAAGACCAAAAGTGCCTTCCAAAGCAACAAGACAAGAAATGTCTTCCAATTATACAACAAGACAAGAAATGTCTTCCGATTATGCAACAATACAAAAAAAGCCTTCCAAGTACATCGAAAGACCAAAAGTTCCTTCCAATTATACAACAAGACAAGAAATTCCTTCCAAATACACCACATGACCAAAAGTGCACTGCAAGGAGAACACCTTCTTGCATAAGTTTTTAATGTTACAAAATTTGGAGAATTTGTTTTTTTATCCAGTGATTTTATTGTCAAAACACACCGATGCGTTATTTATAAACCTGCCCTGATACGTTAATATAATAGAAATGCACCAATGTGTTTATAATTATTGTGCACCAGTTTCTCCTTTTTCGTTGTATGCACAACATCGATGCTCTTATAATTTCTATGCAACTATTCTTCCTTGTTTGCGTATGAAGCACCAATGATTTTAAATTTTTGTATGCCCTGGTGCATTTAAGTTATAGTGCACAACGATGTGTTTAAGTTATCCTAAGCCTCAATGCATTTAATATAGCATGTACCCCAATGCTTGTACAATTAGTACGTACCAGTGTCTGCTTTACCATGTGTGTCAAAGGGTAGTGAAATTTAGAATATTTGAGGTGAGATGTCGGTGCCATTATTTTTACTAAGCATCGATGCATATATTATACCGAAAGCATCAATGAGTACATTACATTTAGATCTCTAGTGCGTATAATAAAAGTGACGCGCCAGTGCATACATTATATTTAGTGCCCCAATGTATATTTTAAACATAAGCACTGCACAATTTTGAAATGATAAATATTATTGTACATTATGTCATTTACAGAATGGTGTTTTTTCTCAATAGTTCGTATCGGTGCATTATTATAATTAATGTGCACCAATGTGAATGACTCCTCAAAATTCATCGATTTCTATATTATGGTGCACATCGTCTAGTGAGTTCATAAGAATACAATGCACTTATATGTATATATTTTAATTATGTCTGACAATTGGTTTAGATTGATGGACAGTTGGTTTGGATAGTTTGTTGTCGATGATGTCAACCCTTGGATAGTTTGTTGTCGTTGATGTCAACCCTTGGAGAGTGATATTGTAGATTGATGTCAACCCTTGAGTATGTCAGATAACACATTTCGGCAGCTCCAGAAGTTTGGGTAAGGGACTCAAGTTTGTTTTATGTATAAAGGCATGAAGATCAATGAATATGTAGGTAAGACTATTCTATATGGATAGTACACGTCGTGCCATTTTCGATGATATATGGTATGTCACGTGGTTCTTCACGATTAGTGAGATATGGCCTTGTGAAGTTGGAGGACCCTCAAGAATATTCTAGAAGCCCCTACGAGGTCAACAAGAAGTCAATTATTCTAAAGCTCCTAGAAATTCATAAAAAATTTTGCTAGTTAAAGTGGTTGCAACAAGAAATTAATTATGGGTAAAGTAGTTGTAACAAGAAGGTTGAATAGTCAAAATGGTTGAACAATAAATTGATTAATTATGGGTAAAGTAGTTGTAACAAGAAGGTTGAATAGTCAAAGTGGTTGAACAAGAAATTAATTAATCACGAGTTAAGTTGTTGCAAAAAGAAAATAATTGAAAATAAATTATTTGCAACTAGAAGTTGTGAGTTTACTATTTGTGGATAAAGTGGTTGTAAGTGGACAAAGTAGTTAGCAGTGGGTTAGCCCTAAAAGAAGGAAGTTGGGTAAAACAATTAGAAGATAACCTCTAGAGGAAGCTACTTGGAGAGTATAAATAAGAGAGAAAGGGTCTTTCACTATAACCTATTGAGCATATTGAATATCTATAAGTGACTGAGGTAAAAAAGGATATCTAAGGTGAGTTTCAGAGGGAAAGGTGAAGTAAAGAAGGCCGGAAATTCAAGGGAGGATGAAGTCTTTTAATGACGTGTTCTAAGGTATGTTATTTAAAGGTCATCTCACCATTTTCACAATAACTTTTTTTTCTCGAATGATTTAGATAATGAAACTTGGAGGATATTGAGACAACATGTCAAGGTACATGTGGTAGAAATTTAAGCTTCCAGGTCATTTTATGTTGGGAGATACACGATGTCGAAGATAGGTTTTTGACTAGTCCTAAAACTAGTTTTAAAAAAGTGTTCCAGGCAAAATGGTCATAACTTATTCATAGAAAATCCAAATGATGTGAGACCAATTGCAATGGAAATAGTACATAAATTGGTTTGTTGTGTGCAAGTTTGAGAATAAGATATCAAATATTGAGCACATGTCATTCCGTACAATTCGCTCTCTAGAATAACCCAAAATTCAACAAGGTCTGCTATTTTTTCTATAACTCCTTTTCTGGGAGGTTCCAAGCAGTGAAACCTGGAGGAATTGCAGAGAAGACACTGAAGAATATTGTGTAGAAGTTTCAGGCATTCATTCATTACAAGTACAAATTTATTCTTGTTGAAAGTTAGAGCTGTTGAGTAATCCAAAAACTAGTCCCATGAGGCTAAGGTAAAGTTTGATGAAGATGCTATTCTCTTGTTATTGAAGATATTGGTACAAATTGAGGCATTTTTGTTAAGGTATATTTATGGTCATGTTAAGTACTTTATCAATGAGGTTATGGCACTTTTTTTATGAGGTAAATCATGGGTGATGTGATACTAGCTAGAGGTATATCATTGATCTATTGAGGCACATCCTTGGTACATGTTTAGAGACACTATTGGCTGCATAGAACTTGTAGTAATGAATTTTTTGAGGCAGATCTGATTGTTGGTGCATGTCTGAGTTTTATTGGCATATCTTGTAGTACATTGTGAGAAGAACTTGTTAGTGGTCTTTGCATATGATTGATACACACTTGAGGCTACATAATAATAATGTTTTTTGCACATGGTTTGATGTAAGGGTTTATGGAATTTGGCTTATGGATGGAGTGATGTATTGCTAGAGGAATTTTGTATATGTTGTAATTGGTATATGGTTGAGTTACATGTGGGGACATATAGTTGATGAGTTGGCACATACATGAGGTGTATGGTATGGTGATGTTGGTACATCTTGATGAGTCATGGTTTGATTTGTTGATACATGATTGATACATGCTTCGTACATTGTTAGAGGCACTTGCTAGTAGTATTGTTGGCATATGGTTTATGGATGATGTGGCATATATGACTTGGTATACTATTAGAAGCACAAGTTGATCTTGGTACATCTTGTTGATGTTTGTGACTATTCTTGGTTGATGCACATCTTGGTGATATTGTTCATATGGTTGAGAGTTGTCTTGGTGATTGATCTTGGTGAGTAGATCTGATTTGGTTGATGAGGTTGATGTGACATATTGTTGTGACAGGTTATTTGTATAGGTTGTTGGTACAGGTTGATACATATTGTTGGTACAGGTTGTGAGAGGTTGTTAGTATAGATTGTTGGTACAAGTTGTGACATATTATTGGTATAGTTTGACACTGACATGGTAACAATGGCAGTGGTTGATTTAGTGACAATGACATGTTGTCTACATTTGGCATTTATATTTCAGGGTGGCAGGATGGGGCAAGGAAAGGGGGTTGTAGCCTCCTTCCGGTTGGAGTCAGAGAATTAGGGAGTTGGATCTTCCTTCAGGTTGGAGCCTGAGAACTAGGTTGTTGTATCCACCTTTTGGTGGGAGCCATAGAACTTAGGGGTTGGAGCCTCTTTCTGGTTGGAGCCTAAGAAACTAGGGAGTTAGAGATTCCTTTAGGTTGGAGCTTGAGAAACTAGGGGTTGGAGCCTCCTTCTAGTTGGAGCTGGAGAATTAGAAGTTGGTGCTTCCTTGAGTGTAATTATTTGACATATAAGAACAACATTCCGTGGTTTTCTCTCGCATTGGGTTTCCACGTAAATATTGGTGTACTGTGTATTGTGTGGATGAGTTTATTATTGTCTATTATGCACTAATGGATGTTAATGTTTATGATGCAATAATATGATGAATTGATGAAATTTTTTGAAAAAGTTAAAGGAATATAAAATAAAACTAAAAGTGGTATAAATTGATCATTACTGATTCACCCCCCTTCTCAATAATCCAACAATTGGTATCATAGCAAGTTTGGAAATAGTTTAACCACTGGAAGGAAATCATGGAATACACTGAGAATGGAGTACCAACGTTTGATGGTTAGAGTGGTCTAGAGTATGTGATATGGAGCATAAGGACAAAAATATTTTTATAGGCACATGGGTATGATATTTGGCAGTCAGTTTCTAGATGATATGATAGTTCAGAAAGGGAAAAGACTGTAGCCAAGAAGGAACTGAAATGAAATAACAAAATTGCAATGGATTTCATTTTGGAAGGACTATATGATTCAGTAAAGGAAAAAGTGGGTAAATTTTCATCAATTAAAGAACTTTGGGATAAGTTACATAATATCTTCAAGAGCGAGGGGAGTGGATGCAGGTGGTAAATATAGTTGAAGAGAAATGTCACAGGTCATCAGAAATAAAAAGTGAAGAGAATCCTAAGAGTTATGTAGAAGTCATCAAAGGTTCTATAAATAAGGAATAATTCAAGTCCCTAAAGAAGAATATTCCAAAAGGATAGAAGACTCAAGAAGAAGACTACATAAGAGATGGAGATCAAACAATACCTTCCACATTCAGACAACCAAGAAGCTTCACTCATAATGAAGGAGTCAGTGGAAGAGAAAATTGTGATCAACCAAAGCATGATTTTAGAAGGACCACACCTCAAACAAAATCATTCAGTCCCAGGTATGTAAATTTATTTTATGGTCATTGTTTTTATTGTACTAACTTTGGACATGAGGTTGGAGATTGCAAGGCTTATGAAAGAAATACTCAAGTAAGAAATGTAGATTTTTAAGGAACTATGAGGGCTTCCGAATAGGCCTATCTTATGACCTCTTGTTGGGATATAATTTATGTCAACAAGGATGTCCTTTGCTGTTGTTTTAGGACAACAAACAATCAAGTACTTTTATGCCCTCAAACTGATGGTTATATGCTCTTTTAAGGTGCCCTTGCAAGTAGTTTTAGTAACCAAGTGGTAGTACATGCAAACCTCAAAACATATAGCACTCCTCTAGGATATTTACAAGCTCCTACAATTGATTTAAACACTAAGCATACATGAAAAATGAACACAAGTATTTTTGGTCAACATGACCCTGGATAAAACCCCCCTAGGAAAACCCGTTTAGAATGAAAATGTCTATAAGTGATGTCTAAAGCATGAGATACAACTAGTAATAAAATACAATGGAACCTATACAAGTAGCAAGCTCCTCTCAAGCCTTGCTAAGGGTTCCAAGAAGATATGCACCCAAGTGAAGTGCACCCTCTTCCTTTGTTTCCAATCCCACTGAAAAAATGTGCCCTTAATCCTCTTTCCACTGATGAAGAATCCCTTGCACACAAACAAGTTGTTGTGTGCTACCTCTCCAATGAAACTGACAGATCTGTGATCGTCCAAGTATATCTAGTGCCTGCTAAGTAAGTTCCCTCCTCCTCAAGTGTGCCCTCCTCAAAGCCAGAACCACCACCACAAATAATAGAGGGCCCAAGCCTCCATGAGTCCTCCATGAAACGAGGCACCCAATATTCCCTCAACCATATCCTCCATCCTCATCTCAATCCTCTCTATCAAACTCTCCAAGTGAAAAAATGAGTGAATGAGCCTCCTTTGGCCCTATGCGCCCCTCTTAAACCATCCAAAAGGAAACCTAGAAATGGATGGCTAGGATCACCGCAAGCCATCTCTAATCAATGGGTGAGATCTCTCCAAAATAATATCACCTAAAAACCCACTTTTGGATAAGTTTCCTAAGTTCACTTTATGTCCCTTCATTCACCCACTTAGTGAATAAAATGTCACTTTTTCCTTAAGTGACAAAATTCCAATTTTTTTTACTTAAGTGAAGTCAAAGTGCAATTAGACATAAAGTATAAGGTACATAGTCCCAATGTATTTCCCTCTTGTGGTTAGAGACCCAAAACCACAAGGGTAACACTTCCCAAGGTACACCAAAACTCAATACTCCCTCTTACCGAGGAAAGTGTTTCTCACCGAGCCCATCTTGTCTATGAAGTAGACATGTTTTCCCCTTTGCAGGGCCTTAGTGAGAATGTCTGCAACCTGCTCATCAGTTGGAATGTACTGAAGCTCTACTGCCCCTCACTAAACCCAATATCTGATGAAGTGGTATATGATCTCTATATGCTTCGACCTATCATGGAACACTGGATTCTTAGAGATTTTGATACAACTTTGATTATCACAGTGAATGATAGTTGGAGGCAACTCCCGACCAAACAATCCTACCGGCAAATTATGAAGCCAAATGGGCCTCGCAATTGGCCTAACTAGCCTCCATATACTCTTCCTCGACTGAAATCAAAGCAACTGACTTCTGTTTCTAGCTGAAATAGGAAACAAGTCCTGAACCTAACCCAAAAAAACACCGTGAGGTGCTCTTCCTATTAATAGCACATCCTGCCTAGTATGAGTATGTGTAGCCAACCAAACTCACTCCTTCCTCTCTGACATAGTCCAAACCATAATCCATTGAACCTGCAATGTACCTCAAAACATGTTTTTCCCCAATCCAATGAATAGTCCTTGGCTCCACCATGTACTGGTTGAGAGTGTTCACGAAAAAAAAAATATTTGGTCAAGTGTTGACCAGGTACATCAATGATCCGATCAACTGCCTGTATCCTATAGCATCCACCAACTGGGAATTTGAAGCACTAATCTTCTTCTAGTTGGTGACCATGGGTGTCGACATAGGCCCACATTCCTCCATCTGAAATCTTCTCAAGATGTCTGCAACATACTTCCCCTATCCCAAGAAGATGTGACCCTCCTCCTTCCATACCTCCATGCCCAAGAAAAAATGTATCAACTCTATGTCATTCATCTCAAACTCTGATGCAAGGCTCAACTTGCACTCAACTATGAGATGCTTCACTCCTGTGATGAACAAGTCATCCACATATATAATGAGAATAAGCGTGTCCTCACCTCTAATTATGTAAGAGAGGTTAGGATCAACATCATTTTTCTCAAACCCCATCTAAAGAAAAAATGAGTCAATGTGTGAATACCAAGCTCCGGGAGCTTGCTTTAGACCATATAGTTCCTTTCTCAGAAGGCACACATGAGACTCTCTCACACACATCAAACCCATGTGGCTTCTCAATGTACACCTCATCCTCAATAAATCCATTGAGAAATGCGATATTTACATCCATCTGATGTATCCTTCAATCCATCTCTACCGCTATGGAAATAATTCTACGAATGGAAGTGTATCTCGCAACTGGTGTCAATGTCTCATCATAATCAACTCCCTCTACCTGAGAGAATCCACGTGCCACAAGCCGCGCCTCGTGCTTCTCTATGATGCCATTTGTAGCATACTTAGTCTTATATAACCATATGGAAGTCACAACTGACTTTCCCATTGGCCTCAACACCACCTCCCATACATCATTTCGCATAATGGAGTCATACTCCTCTAGCATGGCCTCTCACCAAACCTGTTGGTCAAGGACCTGGGTAAATGTCTCAGGCTCTGCATTTGTGATGCTCATCACCATATCCAAGTAGGACCCAAGCCACTCTGGTGCTCTACTCTCTCTGAACTGTTTCTTTGGCTCTCCTATATTCTCCTTTGCTTCCTTCAGGGTTTGCTGAAACCATCTCGATTTCCTCTTCCCTGGAGTAACCAAAGGAGAAGTAATATCTTTGTGCCCAAGAGTATCCACCTTAGATATAATCCAAACACTCTAATATCCTGAAGCCTCTGCACCCTTTGCCTGAACCCCCTGCAACTGTGAACCTAAAGCTTTGCAAGGTGACCCTGTCACCCCTGAAATTGGTGCACTCAACACCTGAGGCTGTGCTCCCTCTGAAACATCAATATGTATCTCCAAAAACTCCTCAACACCATCTCTTGAATTGAGAGACCTATTAAAGGCTCTATCCTCCTCAAATATAACATCTTTTCTCACCACCACTCTCTGCTGTGATGGAATGTAGATCCGGTAGGCCTTCAAGACCTTTGAGTACCTAACTAGAATCCCCTGTTGAGCTATGGGGTCTAGCTTTTTCCTCTTCTACAAGGGCACATGAGAGTATGTCAAGCATAAAAAAATCTTGATTTGCTTAACATAGGGCCTCCTACCAGTGAAGGCCTCCTCAAGAGTATTCTTCCCCAAAATCCTGTGGGGATTCCTGTTCTGCAGATAAACTATAGTAGCACTCGCCTCAACCCAAAGGTATAAAGGAAAAGTCTGATCATGCAACATAGATATAGTTGTACCTATAATGGCCATGCTCTTCCTCTCGACAAACCCATTCTGCTGGGTGTTGTAAGGCACGATCATCTCTGTGGAGGCATACTCACCTCCATTTTCTGACCGCGAGAACTTGATCCTCTTTCCTGTCTGGTTCTCCACAAGAGCTTTGAACTCTTAGAACCTCTTGAAGACCTTACTTTTGGCCTTCAGGAAATAGATCTATGTCTTCCTTGAGTGGTCATATATGAATGTGAGATAATACTCACAACCACTCAAGGATGTATGATACATGGGCCCACACACATCTGTGTGTACTAAATCCAATATCCTAGCTAACTTAGTGTCATTGTTGGGGAAAACATCCTTGGTAAACTTACCAAGAACACACCCTCTTCACACATCCTAATTCTCTAAGATGAACTGTGACACCTCTGTCACAACCTCTCTCAACCCTCCAAGAGCCCCATGATGAAGGTGAGCCATCCTATGATGCTACAACTCACACAACTGACTGCTACTGTCACTACTCGTTGCCAAAGCATATAGGGTCTGAAAAAAACAATCTGTATAGTTTACCATCCCTCACTCTAATCATCTACCCTGAGGTGAGACGAGACCCCTTAGGGTGTATGAGGACCTATGTCCCTCTAAAGGACACCTCAAGCCCCCTGTTGGCGTTCGTAAGTCACTCCTGGATTGCTAGCAGGAGCAGAGCCCGAAGCCCATCAGAATTAATGTCACGGTTTGATTTAAAGGGTGATCAAATGGAGGGAAACTCAGAACCATATCGTATCAACTCAGAAACCAGACCAGGCATGCATGAACGAGTGAGTTCTTGCGTAAAATTCAAACAGTGAGTTGCAATAAAGGGCGAGCAGGTGGAAGAGTCACGCGAGAAGAGCGCTATGATCTATTACAGACATCCAGTATGCAACAGATTAAAGAAGAAATGAGTTCAAACGCAAAATCCTTTTACATTCAAACACATAAAAACCAGAGGGCACGACACCGCCAAAACAAATCCTTTGCTGCAACGTAGCA
>JASDQU010368474.1:0-11480 GCA_032191745.1 Picea mariana
AAACTGTAAAATGCAGCGGAAACAAGCTTGTTGGAATGGTGGCGGCTTATCTCTGAGAAGAGATGTGACGGTTGTGCGCATTCACAAGAAGAAGATCACATTGGGGATCTGAAGGAATATTTTACAATAAACAAGAATTCCAAAACCCTAGACATCCAAAAACCTAACCCTAGGAGATGAAGTGCCAAAAGTCATGTGGGCTCCGTTTGGGTAAGTTAGTACATCAACTTCCCAGGGTCGTAACTTTTGCATACGATCTCCGTTTTAGGCGTGTGATAACCCATTGGAAAGATATCGTCGAGGAGATTCATTTAGAGGGATCAATAATTCCTTTGGTTATCACTGAGAAGCTCGGTCCCTAAAAACCTTCATTTAGGCCCTCAAAATGGCCCCGGAAGTTAAAACTGCTAAAAATAGTAAATTGCCAAAATTGTCATAAAATTGTTTTGAGCCAGTTGGAAAAGGTGGGTGGCCAGCGATATCCATATGTATCATTGATCATTGGAAGGGAAATTAAGGATAAAAGGAAGGTATAAATGTGCATCTCATCTCATCTCCAATAATTATAAATGAGCAGCAAGTTAAAGAGAAACATCCATTCATTGATATGCATGAGGAAATATCTTGACATCAGCTAGCAGATGTTGCCAGAGCAGGCAAAGGAGAAGTGAATCAGTATCCTGCATCATCCTTTCACTCACTTGTTCTTGCCACAGGCTTTCTACTCAACTAGTAGGTTTTATCACCCATTTTATGACCCTGTGGAGTTATATATGGAGTTGAGTTTTCCAAAAGAGTCGAAGCCTGCAAAATTATTCATATCATCATTTGGGGATATTCTCAATATTCCAAAACATGTTTTCTTTCTGTTGTCATACTTCCCTTACCTTTTGTGTATCATTTGAAGTGAAGAGAAGAATTATATTTCCAAACAGTCTGGGTGGCTATGGTGGAAGTTTTCTTTTACCTGGCGTATTGTAAATATCAGTTAGTATAGGATTGTACATAAATAATATCCTTCTGGAGAATGTGTGTTTGCTTTATTTAGGTAGATAGTGTACATATCAGCATGTGTCCCTCGACATGATGTTTTTGAGCTCGACTCCATAACCCAAAGGCTAAGGCACTTGAATTGTGTGATCTTAGCAGCTCGCAGGGAGAATGCCATCCCCTCTGAAGAAAAATGTTATCACATAAGTTGTTTAGGGTCAAAGTTGACAATCATAGGTGCAGACAATCAGGAGAGTGCAACAGTAGAGATCCCATGTTCATTTCAATTTAGCGCCATCCTTAAATGTAGTTGGAAGGATTTTGTAGTTAGCAAGCGGATAAAACATTGGCAAGGGAACTAAAATAGTTGGTGTTCCCAGATAACAGAGTGTGATCAGATTGACAACCACCAGTCATTTAGGCACCACAAACTTCACAGGATTTAAAATATGGAGGGTGGGCTGAAATATAAACCACGGTTTTTGCGGGTAGCAAGGGGCTGTGCATTTCGGGCCTAAAAGCGGTGTGGTTCCAAACCACTTTCGGTGGCCTTGAAATCACATGCTCTTACAGTGCCATATCAAACAGTAGTGCATGGTCGCCCCCTAGTAGTCAAGTCGCATCATGATCCCAAGGAGGGTTCATCCAATGAACGAGGACTAACTTTTGTGGCCACTGGATTGTTCAGCGCCCAATCCATGAGCGACCCATGGTTGCCCCCTAGTCGCCAAGTCGCTTCTCCAGTCCTGAGATGGATTCAGTTAATGGAAAAGGACTTGTAGTTGAAACCTCAACTCAGTCCATAAATATATAGTGTGGAAGCCATGGCCGAGGATATTGGACTGTGAGTCGAGGTACCATAGAGGGAAGTTAATCCAGAAGACCCATGCTAATCTGACTTACCTTGTGATAGAAGAAAGACCCATATTGATCTAATCTCACGTCTGACGGGAGGAAATACACACAGTCTGACAGAAGGATCGCACAGATGAAAAGCTTTGAATGATATGGCTAGGTCACACTCCTGGCAGTTGTGGACTGATCTGATATAAATAGATCAATTTAGTTTTTTGTAAAGGGGGGGGTGTTCTTCAGAGGCTGGAGAGCCAAGAGAGTTTCAAAATAAGGGCTCTATAATCTTTTTAGTTTGTATTCCTGAGGGCTTGGATTGTAAATATATGTTATTGAAGATTCCTTTGAATCGTTTTTATCAAATCGTCTTCTTAATTTACATGATGTTTCTTTTTTTCTTATTATCTGGATGTAATATCTTTGATTTATGGATCCTTGAGGCAATAAAGGATCTGTTGCTATCATGCCCATATTTCATGGTTCACCAGATATTTTTTGTTTTCTTCGTGTCTAGATGTAGCATCCCTCTAATCTATGGATTCCTGAGGTAGTAGAGGATATGTTATCTTGCCCATTTTCATGGTTCATCACTCATACATTTTATGTCTTCTTTCTCCTCATCAACACATAAATCCCTTTGTCTGATAGGCAGTTTAAATGCCTTCCTTATTCATGATACTTATGATTCCATAGCCCAATGGTCCCGAAATGATCTGTGGTTACTTCTGTTATCCTTTCCTCTCCCTGCAGTCTCACTGATCCACCCACTCAAACCATTTTAATCCATTTTACTTTTATTTTGATGGGTACTGAGATTATCCTCTTGCATTTGAAGGGTGACTCTCAGTGCTAACAGGATCTACCACATAATTATGACACTATAAAGCAGAAGAGAAGGTTTTGTGTCGCACTTCAGTGGAGTCGATCCTAAGGCCAGATGAACCAAGAAACGGATAATGCAAAATTGCAAGTAGTGAAAAATCTAACATGTATGCCAGTTTCGAGGTAAATACCTATCAGAACAGATCGATACGATGAACAAACGTCAAAGACAAATGTCTCCAAGATCCTGTATATAAGGCCAATAACACTCATCCAGAAGTTGATAAATCCGATATAGATAGAATCTTAAAAAAAATAAGAGGTGTTACTGAATACAAAACTTGAAAACAACAAACCTGGACTATACAATATGTACAAGGTACCACACAATCGTACGTCTCATGCATGGTAGTAGTTCAGGTAGAGCCCGCTGCTAGGCTCTGACTAAGAGTCTCTTCAATAGTCAACCTGGAAAGTCTCCCAAAAGGGAAGAAAACACAAACCATGGTGTAAGTATTCCCACGATATAGAAAACGTAGTCATCGCTTCAAGGACAACAACATCCAAAGGCAATTCAAAATCCAATAAATCATGCAAACGAGGAGAAACAGTCCCAAAGGGTGAAGAAAACTGACCATATTTCATATGGAGATGAAGATTCTGACCAAGACTGACAGATTCTATCAACGAAGAATTACAAGAACGAGGGATTGAGGATCTACAAATAGTGATATCAGACTCAATAGGAGACTAGAGATCACTTGGAACAAGAGGGGGAAGAAAGGGCTCCCATAACCCCATTGGATAAACCAATGGATCAATTGTTGAGACCAAGTTTCGAGAAGGAAAACATGAGTGAACAAGTTCATGCTCAGGAGCAATTAAACACCGAGGATAAGATGCCACATAATTAACCGTGGCGGGGTAGAGTCTACATGGACACTAGGAACATATAGAGGGGTAGGTTGAAATAACACCAAATTAGGATGGTGATTATCAGATGCGAGCTGGTCAATAGTAACAATGCTTCCATTGTGAGGGAAATGCATCACCCTGGAGAGTGTAGACACCACAACGTTCATAGCATATACATAATCACGCCCAAGAAGCATATTGAAATCTAACGGGCCTTGCACCACTATAACATCGACAAGGACAATCTTCCCACCTAATGAGATAAGAAACTGAGAAAGAATCCCCAAATATTCACTAGGACGTCTGTCAAAATCCAATAGCTCATGTGATGCAGACACAAGCTCAGGAGAATCCAAAGCTTGCCAAACCGAGGAGGATAAAATACTTGTGGAGGCTCCTTCATCTACAATACATCGGTAAATTTTATTTGAATTAAATTCAACCCTTATTTGAAAGGGTGCAGAAGAAGGAAGGCGAGGCTCAACAAGGTCATTTCAATCAAAGGAACCCATCCTAGGACTTGGGGGGGATGTGCTCGAAGTGAGCGATATGCCCCCTTGTTCTGAAAGCATTGAGCTGGAAATGCTAAAAACATAGTCGGTAGACACATCACTCCCTAAGAGAAGAGCGGGATCAACCGAAGATTGCATCAGTGTGACCACTTTATCAACCATTGGCTGAATAGAATGTGAGACAACATAGTCTAAAGGTGCATCACCCCCTAAAAAGGGAGTGGGATCGATCGAATATTGCATTGGCGCGACCACTTTCTTAACCAGTAGTTGAATAGGCTATGAGGAAACCTCAGAAGACTCAGAATCAAAAGATCTTGCTGACAGGGACCACAATATTCGTACCTCTAGAAGGCCAAGGCATAAATGAGTAAGGTGATCTCCCTTGCAAAGATTACAAGGGAAGTTATGCTTATGTCCTATTTGTCTAGGTTTCTCAATAGAATCAATGCCCCCAACATGACTAGCAATGGTTGGTTGCACATCTCCAACATGACTTGCAAAGGTTGGTGATCAGTCGATAACATGACTCATAGAGGCTACAGACCTATTAACAGTACGACTAGCAGTGGCTGGACTTTTTCCCCCAGCATGACTTACAGGGGTCAGGTGCTTGCCCCCAACATGACTCGCATAGGATGTTTACAACTCTCCAACATGACTAGAAGAGGTTGGTTGTTTGCCCCTAACATGACTTGTGTTATCACATGCTAATTTGCATTAATTTTTCCAAATCATCTTGTCCTTGTGCTATCTTTCCACTCAGATTTAAAAATTTTTTCATCATCTCCGTCAAGATCCCATCACCTAAATCCTTCACTCAATTGATCATCCAAAATAGTCATGTCCTCCATGAATAAAAAATTGGCAAATATCCCAAACCTATATCTAGCCTTAATGCTTATCTAAATTCTTAAGTTCCATCAGTTCATTCATTTTTACCCCTTAGTTCAACCATCGACCCTAACAAAATATCAAAACTGAGTATTTATACGCAGAACAGTTGCCAACACCAGGAGTGTGACCTAGCCACTACAATCAAAGCCTTGCGTCTGCATCTTCTTCTTGTCATTCTGCACTTGCATTCTTCTGTCAGACACGATCTCAAATCAGTATGGGCTTTGCAGGAGAATCCGCTGACACAGGAACTTTCAGCTGACAGTCTACCTACACGGTCGTCTTTCCATTCTTTCCATTTATGGGGTGAGACGAGGTTTCAACAACCTCCCCCATTTCCATTAACTACCTGCATCGGGATCGGGATGGAGCCTGACACCCATGAATGATTTAGGAGACGTTCACGACTCCTCCAAGTCAAGCCCAATGCTTTGAAACCACGCAGATCTTCTGAGGAGACCAAGACGAGCACTTTCGGCCTTAGGCGCATCTCCTCTCGATTGCTCCATGTGACCTCAGGCCATGACCTTACGCATCCCCATATGAAATTTTGGGATTTCACCTGTCGAGAGTCTTCACTCCCCTTGATTTCAAATATTTCGATGTTTGATCCCGCAAAATGACCCATCTAGATCGACGATCGGACCTTCTTTGATCTTGACATTCGAGATCATCACCTCGAACAACTTCAGCCCCATGTCGCTCAATCAAGTGCCTACCTTTCTTTTGGCCGTGTTTTCCATATGCCCTTGGGTTGTGATCGTGAGCCTAATTCCCAGGCGTTTAGGGATTTTTCGTTTCGCGAGTTCGCACTATATTCCATGCTGAAATCTCTAAGTCGTGAAATCACGATCACTCGAATCGAGTGACACGCGTCTCTTTGCATAGGACGGTCTAGATCATTTTTGACTTCGCGTTTCGTGAGTCCTCATGACTCTGCCCTTTGACTACTCCATTCTACGAGTCAGTGAAATGCTAACCTTACGCCATGTGTCCTTCCCAGGATCAACGGCTAGGATGGCCCCACGATTTCATAACTCTGTCTGATGATAAACTTCATGTAACTCTATGATCACGATCGTCCGATGGTCATCGATTCGATCTCCCTTGTGGATCTCCACCGTTGAAAACTGATCTTGCTTGCTTTCTTGATTTGAGTCCATATCAGACTGCTCTAAGTGTTGCGCTTTGTGCTCATGATTGCGGCCTGTGTAAATAAATAATTGGGCGGCTGGTTGAAGGCTCAGGGAAGCAAAGGATCAGTGACAGAGGTAAGGAGGGAATTAGTCAACCTTAGAGAAAACATAAAACCTAGGGTCGATACTTATTAGGTGGCCAATCAATGAAAAACAGGTCTATCAGTCGGGTGAAGACAAAAACAGAAAACTACAAGACAAGAGGAAAAACCTATGATCGGGTCTGCAAAAGGAGGAAAAACGGGCAAAAAATTACACACTTAGGTAGAAACCACAACTCATAAGACCCTGACAAGTTTATGTGCTAACAAAAGGAATCCACTCTTGTTCACTTACCTCTTCAAGGGGGGAACTTCATAATGAACTAATCTCCAATAAAATATACTCCAACACATATTCCATAAGAAGGACTTGATCCTTATTTATAGCTAGCTAGAGAACCCTAATAATAACCACCTTCTAACTACCTAGTGAACCTTCTTTAATGAGGCCACATTACATTTATTCCACCACAACTACCTAGTGAGCCTTATTTAATAATAACAAACATATCGGATCCAATCCACTTTACATTCAATGGACACTATAACTATAATATTATTACTCTAATGGGCCTTCAAACCCCCCATTACACCCCTACATAAGATCCCAAAACTCCACCCCCTTTCAAAAAGTGTTGTTGTCAACGCTTGTGGTGAGGATGCACAATAGTAAACCAAGGTCCCATGTACATGTGTTGACTACAATGCTGAAGTACTCCAAGGAACTAAAGTCGCTTGTACAAGGGCTAGTTGCAACATTGAAGTAGTCCAAGAAGCTTGTTCCTAAACCTGGGTCCCGTGTACAAGTTTTGATCACCACACTAGGCATCTTGGAAGCTCATTCATAGTCAGGGTCCCATTTCTAGTTGTTCATGCTAACTCCCAATTGATGACTATTGAGTGTGACGAATGGTTGAATATGATGTTCATAATTCCCATCACAATCATGTGAATCCAAATAAAGAGAATCATCCATGTATAAATATTATATTTAGGATAATTGGAAAAGATTGTTTGTGGATCTGGGAGGAGCACTCCAACTGGAGAATATGAAATATTAAAACTAGTAGTCATCATTTGCTTATGACTTCCCTTGATGAGGTTCTCTACACAAGGTGAGTAGAGTCATCAAATATAAGGTGAAAGTAGTTGCCTTCCTAGAAATTACAGTTGTCAATATACCATTCTTCACAATCTCTTATAAATACCACCAAGCATATATTTCTCTTCTATACTCTAAGTCGATGAAAGGATACATTGCTTTGATAATATTGACCCCCCTAATTTGTTGTGATTTACATGAGCCTCCTGTGTTTTTCTCTCATCCTCTTACAATTCTTTTACTTGAGTCCCCTGCAATTTTTCTTGCATATCCCTCAATGCTCATAATATGAACATTTGATCCTTCCATTTCATGTTCCTCAACATTGCCATTCTTTTGTTTTGTTAGGGTTTGGGGATAGAAATTTGTAAGGATTATAACGTGTTAGGTATTGATTGGAAGTATCTCATATAATATACCCAATTAAAGCCCTAAAAATCCTCTATCCAATAGCATTGGTCTAGTTGTTAGTTATCCACTCTATCAAAAAATATCTAATATGAAACATTCATGAAAGTCACTGAAAAACCCTAGATTAGTTGATTTTAAATCAATCATATCTTCACTTCATGAACTCTAATTTGAATGATTTTTTTTTTTTATTTATTTTTTTTAGAGGAACTCGGACCTTCAATTAGTTTGTTTAGATTTTACACAAAAAGTTACAGGATCTTAGTTTTATGGTCCCATTTTTCCCTTGAAAAATATGCAAAAGAAAAAGAAAAAAAAAAACTTCCACTTTTTGCACAAGAAAGAGCTTCGATAGCACTTGTTATGATCCTTAACCCTTTAAATTGAATCATAAACAAGATATAAGAAATTGTCATTTACTTTTTATATCAAAATACCCTTAAGGTAGGGTAACACCATACAATGATTGTTTTATGGAAGGAATCCACTCTTGTTCATTTTCCTCTTTGAGGGGGAAACTTCCTAATGAGCTAAGCTCCAATACAATATACTCCAACACATGCTCCACAAGGAGGAGTCAATCATTATTTATAACTATCTATTAAACCCTAATAATAACCACCTCCTAACTACCTAATGGATCTTCTTTAATGAGGTCACATTACATTTATTCCACCATAACTATGACTATTGAGTGTGACGAATGGTTGAATATGATGTTCATAATTCCCATCACGATCATGTGAATCCAAATAAAGAGAATCATCCATGTCTAAATATTATCTTTGGAATAATTGGAAAATATTGTTTTTGGATCTGGGAGGAACACTATTGCTGGAGAATATGCAAGATTAAAACTAGTAGTCATCATTGGCTTCTGACTTCCCTTGATGAGGTTCTCTACACAAGGTGACTAGAGTCATCAAATATAAGGTGAAAGTAGTTTCCTTCCTAGAAATTGCCGTTGTCAATATACCATTCTTCACAATCTCTTATAAATACCACCAAGCATATATTTCTCTTCTATACTCTAAGTCGATGAATGGATACATTGCTTTAAGAATATCGACCCCCCTAATTTGTTGTGATTTACATGAGCCTCGTGTATTTTTCTCTCATCCTCTTACAATGCTTTCACTTGAGTCCCCTGTAATTTTTCTTGCATATCCCTCAATGTTCATAATATGAACATATGATCCTTCCATTTCATGTTCCTCAACATTACCATTCTTTGGTTTTGTTAGGGTTTGGGGATAGAAATTTGTAAGGATTATACCGTGTTAGGGATTTATTGGAAGTATCTCATATAATATACCCAATTAAAGCCCTAAAAATCCTCTATCCAATAACATTGGTCTAGTTGTTAGCTATCTACTCTACCAAAAAATATATATTATTCAACATTCATGACAGTGACTGAAAAACCCTAGATTAGTTGATTTTAAATCAATCATATATTCACTTCCTGAACTCTAATTTGAATGTTTTTTTTTAATTGTTTTTTTAGAGGAACTCAGACCTCCAATTAGTTTATTTAGATTTTACACAAAAAGTTACCGGATCTAAGTTTTATGGTCCCATTTTTCCCTTGAAAAATCTGCAAAAAGAAAAAGAAAAAAAAAATTCCACTTTTTGCACAAGAAAGAGCTTCGATATCACTTGTTATTATCCTTAACCCTTTAAATTGAATCATAAACAAGATATAAGAATTTGTCATTTATTTTTTATATCAAAATACCCTTAAGGTAGGGTAACACCATACAATGATTGTTTTATGGAAGGAATCCACTCTTGTTCATTTGCCTCTTTGAGGGGGAAACTTCCTAATGATCTAAGCTCCAATACAATATACTCCAACAATGCTCCACAAGGAGGAGTCAATCATTATTTATAATTTTCTATAAAACCCTAATAATAACCACCTCCTAACTACCTAGTGGATCTTCTTTAATGAGGTCACATTACATTTATTCCACCATAACTACCTAGTGGGCCTTATTTCATAATAACAAACATGGTGGACCCAGTCCACTTTACATTCAATGGCCACCATAATTGATGATGATTAACATCCACTGAGACCATAATTGGTCTATCAGACCTTAACAAAGGTAAGTGGTTACATTTTTATTACTCTAATGGGCCCTTCAACCGCCCTATTACACCCCTAAGGAGGATATAAACACTTATTAATATCAAACCCCTTAAGAAAAGGGTGGAAACATGAAAATGGTCAACATTTTTGCTTGTTTTTTACGAAGAAAACTACAAAAAAATTGTTCCTTTAACTTCAACCCCTGTAAACTCATATTTTCTTTGGGAATTTCACTTTGAAGTAAAAACAATTTTTGTAGATAATTTTCTTACCTTCCTACTCATATTTTTTTCAAATTTATTTATGAACATGTAGTGGGATAAATTTGTTGTTTATTGATTGCATATACTTTAAAATTTCATGTAAGGATAATGAGTTACCTACATGGGCATCTAGTTTTTTAGAGATGACTATTCAATTTAGGAGAAAAAATATATGCTCACAATCTACACATATTGAACTAGTGCCTAGACTATGTTTTATGGATTTTTGGATTTAAGAACTAGTTTTTATTATTTATTGAAATAGAGTAAAACAAAAAAGCAATGCCATCTTGACACATTTATGTGAGAACTAGTTTTATTTTTAATGTAATCATTACCAGGAAAACTAAAAATATTTGTTGAAGAGGACATTGCAAGGAAGTGCACTATGTTTTTTCCGGTATTTTTGTTTTGACTATATTGAATTTTCATTTTAGATGATTTTGAGAATAACAAAATTCTTTAGGGATAAAGTTTAGAACAAAATTACTAATAAATATTGTTTCTTAACTAAAAACCAAAATTATTATATCATTACAAACTAGATTCAAAGATGAATCTGTAGGTAGCAAGTTTGAAAGATGATATTTAAAATTTGTAGGGGTTTGCCCTTCTTGAATTTGCAAGTTTCTGCAAATTGCTCCAAAATTTGTTGTTTTAATTGACCAAAAACTCTTGGTTGAGAAAATATTTTGCATGAGAATTTATAAACTCGTAGTTGTGAGTTTGCCACATTTTTTCCCAATAAGATTGTTGTATTTTTGGAAAAGTTTCGACTGAGAATTTATAAAATTCTCAACCTAGAGTTTTATTGAATTTTTTTGTGGTCGCATTGCATTGCCCTCACCACAGCTCACTCCAAAAAGTGTTACCCATCTTCGCATTTTCACCCATAGGGTAACACTATAAAATGATCATTTTATGGAAGGAATCCACTCTTATTCATTTACCTCTTATAGGGCACAACCTCCTAATGAACTAAAGTCCAAATACAATATACTCCACACATGCTCCATAATGAGGACTTAATACTTATTTATAGCTAGCTAGAGAACCCTAATAATAACCACCTCCTAACTACTTAGTGGACCTTCTTTAATGAGACCTCATTACATTTATTCCACCATGATAACTACCTAGTGGGCCTTATTTAATAATAACAAACATAGTGGATCCAATGCATTTTACATTCAATGACAACCATAGCTACACTATTATTACTCTAATGTGCCCTTCACCTCCTCCCGTTACGCCCCTAAGGAGGATCTCAACATTTCATATATTTTTAATCTTGTCAATTCTCCATGATCACAATCTCAAACCATCTAATTGATTAGTTATTTATTGCATCACTTTAAATTTTACAAAACATAATGATTTCCAC
>JASDQU010368479.1:0-11480 GCA_032191745.1 Picea mariana
ACATATGCTCATATTTATCTCACTTTCATTGCAATTTTTCTTTTGTCAATAAGACAAGTAAGTTAATTGTGACAAGATACAACAAAACAAAACCATAAACCTCCCATTCCACCCGGGTTCCACAGGCCGCACCGCATAAGAAGCATAGAATCATCCGCTTGATGGAGGAATTTTCGTGACCATAGATGATTGCCTTTCCATAGCCAAGACCCCCACCTGGACCTACCTCCAGCCAAGACAACATTGAGCAAGAATGGGGAAGAATATGCTAGAGATTTCCAGGTGGAAGGAGTTTTTCCAAAAAATTCTCCGTGAATATCTCTAAGAAGAAACGCACTGCCCAGTACCCACTTCAACCAAACTAGTATTTGTAAAGCACCATATATCCACTTCCCAAAATCCTTTATACCAAGAGTTCCTGCCACTATACTACCGGATAAAATGCACATTATCTCCAAATATATCATTGCTAAAGACAGGAGGTGCATAGCCAGCCAACATATTGCAGTGCCAATCACGGCCTAAAAAACACAGCATCGTCCATGGACACAAGATGATTATCACTGCACCTAAACATTGTTCACTCCTAGGAGACATCGCAGACAAGGACATAGAAAAATCCATGCCCGAAAGAATACCAATGGCTGTCATTATCATTGCAACTCTAGCCATAGACGGTGGCGAAGACCTATCGACCCCGCCGTCAAATGCTATAAATACAACCCAAAATATAGAGCAAACCATGTTGACACAACCCACTGTAAAAGATACGGTTCTGAAGCAATTTCTAAGACAGGCCGCCGAGCACTGCCCTTGCCCTTGCCCTTCGTATGGAACCCCTTAAGGGGAAATAGTTTTGCCACTCAATTCCATAAAACCGTCRTTGGATGTTAGGTTTCCGGCATGGTTGCAGCGTAACGATGTCTTCTTAACAAAGCCGCTTGACCATTGCTRAGATTCCCATTCACGTCTGTCCCTGGTAACAAAATCTGACACGCAGGAAATTTGAATGGTCACTGGGCGGCAACCCGGCACGCAGGAAATTTGAATGGTCGCTAGGCGGCAATGTTGCATTAACATCCACCAACTTACAATTAATACTGMTGGTATGTAAACATACTACCATACATCATCATCCAATRGTGATCGGGGKTCGGATGGGGCATATCCTCACGTCTCCTCAGGAGTTAATGCGGTTTGTGTCAATTGTACCCTCAATATTAGTGGTCGGCACGAGTCAAAGAAGCGGATGGGAGCATGGATGATGGTGGGATGGATGCATATAGTAGCATGACTGTATGGCGGGATGAGTGTGGATAGGAGCATGGATGGGCGAAGGCATTAAGTGAACAAGTATGGTTGCACGGGCATCCAATCTGCAGAGTCTTAAAGACTCTGTAGCAGGCTGGATATTGCTCGCACCATCCCCTCTACCACCTCCGCCCATCTACCACCATCCATACATCATCCATGCCCATGCCCTCTGGCCCATCTACCACCATCCATATCCACGCCCATCATCCACATCCATTCAAATCTATCTTAGTCGACCCAGTTTGACTAGTAGCACGGGTAGTAGAGGCATAGGCAGCAGCATACCTAGCAGCATATACTAGTAGATTGAGTTGCCTAAGCACTTGAAATATTTGTTGGTAGAGGAAAAATCAAATTGAGACCGAAAACCATTAATAGTGGGGAAGTGCCATTCCAGAAGTATTGCAAGCATTGAGAGAGACAATCAACAGCCAGGGCAGGGTACCAGACAGAAAAGCAAGCATCAGATATAGAAACAGAGACAACAGAGTAAGTAACTGTAATTAATTTAAGCAGAATTTAACAGAGGATGAACTACTAACCTGGATGAGAAGCAACACAGATTTGGATGCCGAATTCAGGAGCGGGAGGAAACTAGTTGAGGCGGGACGTGGACAATGGCAGCGGGTTCAGGTGGAGAAGGGACGTGAAGGTGGTGAAGGTGGTGAATAAATGGCGGGGATGGGTGGGTAGGTGGTGAAGTGATGACGGGGATGTATGTATGGGATGGCAGGGGTGGATGATGTAGGCCGATGATGTATGGATGGTGGTAGATGGGCTGGAGGGCATGGGCGTGGGCATGGATGATGTATGGATGGTGGTAGATGGGCGGAGGTGGTAGAGGGGATGGGGCATATGGACGGGTAGCCGATCAGAGGGCAGAGATAGACGCCGTGAAATGACGGCCGACAAAGGTCCATTTCATTTGGACCTTAGCCTACACCTGAGAGGCTAAAAAAATTTAATAAAATAAATAAACTTTGACATGGGCAATTTAGTTATGTTTGTTAAGAATAAGGTTGTATATTTGTTTGTATGTGTATGGCTATTATTAATAAGTTCCACTATATTGAAGATGTCCCTGGCTAACAGGTTATGGTAAATAGATTTAAATTACAACATTGTATGGCAACATTTTGAAGATGCATGTGTTAATACAAAAATTGTATTAGTTTATGCTCCTAAAATTAGTTTTATAAGTGAAGTGGTATGACATTATTTATCAAAATTATACTAAAACCAACAAATAATAGTATTCTTTTGTTATGATATCAACCAACTAAAATTAGTTTTATAAGTGAAGTGGTATGACATTATTTATCAAAATTATACTAAAACCAGCAAATAATAGTATTCTTTTGTTATGATATCAACCAATTATTATTTATTGTATAAAATAAATAGTCAATAAAATTGAAAGGAAATGTCTTAAATAAAAAATGTCTATATAAGCTTAACATTAATTTCTGAAATTAGAATGTTGTATGTTAAATTATTTATGAAAAATACAATAATTATATATAAAAGAAAGATAAAATTAATGAATCTTTTTTATGCCACCTAAGTTAAGATAATCACACATAATTAATAAACTTAATAGTTACAAAGATTAACATATTACTATACAATGAAGAGTTTATGTGTTTAATTAGAAATATAAGCTCAAGTAATCATCCACTTATCATATTGTTATTAACTTTTTAACTCTTTGAGAGGATTTCATAGTGACTCAGTCTATTTTGTGTAGATTTTGTAATTATTAATTTTTTTCTTACTCTGTTTGAATTTTGTAATTGTTATATATATTTGTGTGTGTGTGTGTCTTTATTTCTTACATAATCTAAAACATAATCACTAATTTCAAAAGAAATTATGGACATTTAATAGATATTTGGAAGGAAAAGGAAAAAGTATCAATTATTAGAATTACTAATAAATGAAAATTTTAAAAACAAAGAAAGATATCAATGATTGGTTTGTAATAATTTTTGACACAATGATAACCACAGTGATAATTGAATTTACAAACAGTTGGGACCAAACCTTTATTGTATATTTGCCATGTCCAATAATTTGCAATCAAAGCATATAATTACCATGAGTATGGATTTACAATCCAAACAATTGCAATGTAATTAGTGCATACATCCAATTCCACCTGTTTCATGGTACCCTAGTTATTGTTAAAGAGCGTTATGGAGATAGTTTGTTTGGGATATATACACAGGAGAAGAAAGGAGGTTGGGCAAGAAAAATGATCAAAGATACAAAGATTGCCTAGTGGAATGGTGATAATTGTAAATTTAGTTACAAATTTCATTACAAGATAGTTCTAAAAATTAGGTTACAAGATTTTTAAAAAAAATATTATGAAAAAATAATTGCAATTCACATATATTTATTCTACTAGCATGAATTTAATGACCTTAATGAATAGATGCCATAGTTAGCTAAGATTAAAACTCTAAACTTAGGTTATCTATGTTTGAAAAAAAATTGCATTGTGTGCATGTTCGGTAGTTAAAATTCAAAACTTAGGTATAACCTAGGATTGAAACATCACATTCTGTTAGAGCTCCACCATAAGACATCAAATTTGTTAGCCAATCACATGTGTGATAAAAGTAATTTAAATATTATGAAAAAATAATTATTTTGTTAAGCGTATGTACAACATTGGACAACAAGAAAAATATTTATAATTAAAAGAAAACTGATGAACGGTCAACAATGAATCGAATGCTATGACTAATAATAAATAACCCATTTTTAGAAATAAACAATATCTTTGATTAAATAAAACTCATTATGATCTTTTCACAGATTGGTTTCCATTTACCATCGCCATATTCCTTGAACAACATCAACAATGTGTTTAGGAAGTACTTAGATCATTTTGTGTAAGTGTTCCTCAATCAGATCCTCATTTAATCTAGGTCAAGAGAATACCATTTAGAGAATTTGCATCTGTTATTGTAATGTTTGAGAAAGAATTAGTTGTACGTAAAGTTATTCAAGCATACCTTCTTTCAAAGTGATCAAATTCACGATTTCAAGCATATCATTTCTAATAAGGGAATATCAGTCGATTATGCCAAGATCAAAGAGATCATGGATTGGCCAATGCCCAAGAATGCACATTAGGTGTATGGTTTCATGCATTTAGCGATTTAGTATAGGTGATTCATAAAAGGATTCCTAACGATCATAAATCTTATAACTTCGCATTAGAGAAAGGGAGTAAGGTTTGGATGGAAAACTGAGCGTTGGGCATCATTTGCAAAGCTAGAGCACTTGTTGATAAATGCATAAATCCTACTTGTTCCCAGGTTACATGGAGAAACATAGGGATGAATCCCAAGAGCGACTAGGTACGTTGATCGAAGAACGTGTTGTGATATCTTATGCTTCCAAAAAGCTATAGGAGCATGAAAAAAATCATCCAACTCATGATTTATAGTTGAATGTATGCATGATGGTACTAAAGTTATGGAGGGGTCATCGAATTGGTTGAAGTTTCAGCCTCCACACTAACCATCAAAGCTTGTAGTAACTTTTCACTTGATCAAACCTAAACACTAGGAATACCTACAATTATACTAGGTAAGCCAAGCTAGACTACCTTGCTTATAAATTACAAGTACATTGTCTTACGTAATATTTTAACTAAACATTTATTTGACAAAACATACTAAATAGAAATAAATTAATTACCCACAAAGGATTAATTTGCAACAAGAATAAAATCTTCAAAAAGGTAAGAAGTTTAAAAGGGGGAAGGATTAATAAAAAAGAGGAGTGCCAGAGGAGGATACTCCCAAGGGGGTATGCTTAGATGGCATGAAATGTGCAGTATCAAATCAATCACTACATCCATAGATATGGCTAGGTCTAGGTGCTTACTGCAAAGCACCATCATGGTAGTCTGGGTGTTATCACAGAAAAATCGCTCACAATGACATAGACAATGGTTGACGAATAACTCAACGCAAACACAACATAATTCCATCTTTCACAAGATATGTTTCAACAGTAGGCCAAAATTATATAAGAAAACCCATGAATTTCTATGCACTTTCTTCAAAGTAAGTGTGCACAT
This sequence comes from Picea mariana, assembly GCA_032191745.1. NCBI lineage: Eukaryota > Viridiplantae > Streptophyta > Pinopsida > Pinales > Pinaceae > Picea > Picea mariana. The sequence goes on from JASDQU010368479.1 coordinate 5,414, forward strand.
ATACATAGGTAAGAAAAGTGTTGGATGCACACTATACGCATCCTACATTATTGTCCTTGAAGAAACCTATGCAGATGCAGAAACAAGGCATTTATCAATTTGGTTGGGTCTCAACCACTTCCAAGATGAAGTGAATTGAGACAAGACCCCAAGATCAACCCAAAATATCATAGTGGGATGACTGAAAGGATAGGATGTACCTTTAAATTCCTCACATTCACACTTGTAACATGTTATGAAATATCTTGTTTTGGTCCTACAAATACATGTCCATTGTATGCTAAAAAGGGAGGAATTCATTGTATTGTTATGTTGCCCCATTTATTTTAGAGAAGCCATCTATTCTCTTGAGAGATATTTTAGCAATCATAGTATTTGGTAAGCTTCTCACCTCTTGAGAAACTTGACCAAGAATTTCTTCACCATTGTTAGATAGGAGAGTCAAGCTCTATTTTTTGGGAATTCTAGGCCCTCCCAAGGAGGAATAGGGGATCCACAATCCCACTTTTATCCTTTGGTGTTATCAATTCAATGTTCACTTGTCGTTTGGCTAGTTGTCTCTTGTGTCAAATTTCATGCATCTTTTAGAATTTACATGTGCTTAGTTTTTTTATATTTCATGGTTCTTTTCTTTTTTATTTACTATCTTGTGGATTCACTAATCTACTAATCATTTATGTGTTGTCTTTTTGGTCGAAGAAGGAAATTAAGGGTCCTTTTTTTTCTCACCCAAGTGAAAAAAAGAACCTAATAGTTTGGCGACCATACTGGAGATTGGAATCAAATTCCTCCCCTTTTGGACTTCTAGAGCTTGTATTCTCACTCTTTTGTATTTGTGGGGACCAAAACTGGCCTAGACCACCTTTCAAACACTACAATTCAACATCTTGTTGAGAGAATTCATTTCAAATTTTTGGCCCACCATTTCTTTGTGTGTGTGCGGGTATGGGGAAAAGAGTCACACGGTCTGTGCAGAACTATGCATTTATCCTTATGTCCACTCACATAGCTTATTCCCTTTGTTCTACTATCTGTAGAAAGGGCCACGAAGAAGCTCATTTCACTTGATTGTAAGGTCTTTTGAAGTTGGTTTTTCCAATTAGTAATAGGTTTATTTTATGCACTTTGTAAAAGCCATAAAAAGTAGGTTTTGAGTTCTTTTTTGCATAGACACTTAGCCTCACATAGACATTTAGGGGATAAAAAAACCATTTCATATTTTTTCTTATTTGTTGCCACATGGATGGCCCTGTGTAGCATCTAAATTTCGAAAACTAAAACTTTACTTTTATAATCCACACATTAAATCAGGACTAGAATACCATTTTTCACAATCTTGGAGTATGCTCTTTCCTCGCACCTTTTTGTGATCTTGGAAATTAGCAAAAGAGATTGCTCAAGAAATCTTCATCTCCCTATAAAAATTGAAAATTTTAGGAGGAAAATACCTCTTAGCTTGCTCATTTTTGCAGCTAAATCAACCATTGTAGGAGAGGCCAATACCTCTTTAGTTTCCTTTAATGAAACATAATATAAAAAGTTTGCAAGGGCTCATTCATGCCTGCATGTGCACAAACTTATGATAGTTTCAAATTTTTAGAGAAAATAACCTAGGAAAGTTAAAAGCATTTGTAGGGGCCCATACATTCCCACACATCTACAATCTATGGATAGCTTCAAAGATTTATTATATTAGATAGAATTCTATAGATATTAAAAGCTCAAGAGTAAGGACCCACATGTCCACCATTCTAGTCACCTAGGGATTTTTCAATTTTTGCAAGGATTATTTGTGAAATTTAGTAAGTTAGATATAAACAAGATTTGTAAAGGACCAATCGATGTCCACATGTTAAAATTTGGATCACTAACTTATTGAAAATCATTACACACCTTAAATTCTTGTAGAAAACATCACCACTCACTTGAAATGTTTTTATTGGATACTTGAAACCGTAGTATGCTCTTATTCCCACACCCATAAGTGATCTGGGAGGATCGCAAGGGTTTCATTTGTTTAATAGAAGTATTTTTATCACACAAATTCTTAATCATCGATGTTGGCCCATGAACCCAACCTCACAACCCACTTTCACTCTCTAAAATCAACCACTAAAAAACACATCTTTAACCTCCACAAGAGGAACACAAAAAGAAGATTGTAGTATAACTTACGATTGTGGGGATAGGAATCCTACTCACCATTGAGGAGGAAATTATCTTATAAAATCACAACTGCCAATATGGTATGCCTTTTGACCCTTCCCCAAACACAACAGAGTCCCCCCAATTTCCAACAGGATAACCTTTGACAATACCCCATCCTAACAGTGAATGCACTACTCGGATTCCTTGTGCACCCCTGCGCAAGAATGTGCATAACCCTCATGCAAGGGCTACACATAACTACATACCTATCAATGATTTGGCTCAGTCACAAGCTTGCATGTCAGTATTATAGGTTCTCCAGACATGCACTTCCCAAATAAATACCTTGCTTTCACAATTGGGGGAAGCTAACCCAAAAGACACATGTTTGATCACTTTCAATTTGGAAAAAGATGACCCACACCTTCCTTCGCTACCCTCTTTACAAATCCACGTCAAAATTAGAAATATCATAGTCCATATATGCATCATCAATGAAGGAGAATCCACTTGCATCATGTCCAAGCATGTGTCGAAACAACTCAGATCACCCGAGCGAGTTCCCTCAACCATTATTCTCAGATCCTATGATGGTCGACCATCCCAACTAGAATACCTCTAGCAAAATATTCATGTGGAACTTGGAGGAAAAACCATCTTCATTGACACCCGATTACATTACAATATCCTATTTGGATGTAGCTACATGTACGCCATGCAAGTTGTATCTTCTTCCATCTTTCAGACCATGCGCTTCCCTCATAATGGGAAAATCGTCACTATCGACCAATTGACCCACTATCATCCCAATCAGTCGAGACACATAAATATATATATACTCCCACTCATACGTGCCAGTTCTGACCTTTCACCAGTGTTGGAAGTTGGACTTAGTATCTTTCACGGCCCATCATTGACGGGTTCATACCAAGGGAATTCCTCTTCCTCCCATACCATAAGCATAGCCCAAGTTTGTGTCATCACCTTTGATGGAGTAGAAATTCCCAATGACCCTCCACTCGAGAAAGAATCCATACAAACCTTCACACATACCTTTATCGCGCAAGTCCCCTTTGAGGAACATCATTGACCCCCCTCTCAGGAAGAAATACCTATTTCCTAGAACCCGCCAATGATAGGCCAAATCCCTGTTTGGAAAATGGTCCCATAGAACATTACCCAAATACCTTTATTTTACCACCCACCTAGAGTAACCGCCTACCAGGTAGTGACCACCCTCAACTTACCCAATATGGTGATAGCCATCCCTCTATGGTATTTAGAACCACCCTCTATGGTACCTAGCTTATCCTTCCCACCACAACTCCAAGTTATTCCTATGCAATCAATGGCCCAAATGCTAACTCTTCCAACCAATCAGATATTTGGGGACATTAATACCAACAAAGGGAACCCTAATACTAGCAAAGGAGACAACAAAACCGACAAACATGGAACTAGGAAGAAGAAATACCCCACACTCACTTCCCCACCTCGAATCCAACCACCATGTGCCCTTTGCACAATAGTTTGACGCCCCACTTTTCCAGAGCTACATAATATTATTACGCTTCCCAATACCACACCATTACTATCTACTTTGGTAACAACACCCAGGATTTTGGAATCTTCATCCTCCAAATAGAACAAACTCCAAAAAAAACATGTCTTCTCCATCTTCTCATAGTATGGCCATTACACTCACCATTTCTGTACTCTCCCTCAATTTCATGAGACTCTAGTGGTAGTGTGTCAAACAACATTTCCTGCATCCTCGCAAGAATCACCCATTACAACAAGCATAACTGAAACTCATTATGTTTATACATCAGTAAACAAGTGAACGAGAATCCCTTTTTCATTGTGTGACCCACCAAATAATTTCACATATAGGTTTCCTCTCATCATCTATTCTCAGGCTCGACATAGGGCCTCTTTTCCACATGTCCCCACACCAATCCCAACTCCTCATGAACTAGCCTTGACAATCCTTCGACATTGAGGCCACACCATTCCCAGGTTTTACCCTTTACCTTTTACCCCATTGGTCATTCCCATACCCCAATATTCTGAATACTTCTTGTCGAATCCCTCACATTCACCGATAAGTCCCATTCATGAGATTCTCCCTCCCCCAAATTCCCATAACCCACTTTTTTCTATCGATATTTGGTTCATGTCATCTAGTGAGATCCCACAACCATGTTTTGCAGTTCCACCTACCTCAATCAACACTAATGATATCTCACCCTCATATCATACACATTCCATAGACGACACTCTCATTACTTCCATGAATCTCGTAAGAGACATCAACCCATCTATTTTGTCTGTCCAGAATGTGGCAGACCCAATATATTCCTTCATTTTTCAATCATACGAAGGAATTTTGGATGCCATGACCACACCAGACTACCCTTGGGATGCAATGCAGCATATATCCTTCTTCTTATCCCAAGAAACATTTTTAGCACCCCCATAGAGTCAAGTCTATGCTATTTAAAAGAAGTATTTAATCCCCCCCAGTCATGTTCAACAATCCAATCCTTGCAATAGATTCTTTTGAAGAAGGAAATATGGCCAACATCTCCCCTACCATCAAAATTGACATCTCTATCAAACTAGGAACAATCGAATAAATCACCATCGATGCCTCCTCTTCCCCTAAAAATATCACTACTTATAAATCCCTCTTTCAACAATTTTGAGACATTTTTTCCTAGTCATACACAAAAATGTTGAGGATAGACCGAGACATTGTTGAACATCGTATTGAGACATAACATGATGTCACCATTGTTTTTCAAAAGAAACATCCATTACATTCCTCCAAATCAATGGCTATAAAATCGGAAATTGACAAATTATAGTCTGTTGGCTTCATCTACTCTATTGCATTTTTCTTGAACCATATGTCAGTCAATAAAACTCAAGGTACCATCCACATTTGCACAATCTTTTGTGACCTCAATGAAGCATGTCCCAAGAACAATTTCCAAAAACCTTTCATCGATCAAGTGATTGATTCCTATGCTAGGCACAAGGTCCTTTCACTTATGGATGCATTTTTTGACTACAATCAAATCCAAATTCCCCATCTTAACCAATACAAGCCAAAATTCACCACCCCATGGGGCAGCTTCGCCTACCAGGTAATGCCATTTGGCGTAAAAAATGTGAGTGTTTCTTTTTAGTGGGTTGTGACATACACATTTCATGATATTTCCCACATCACCCTAGCTTATATGGAAGATCTCACTGCTCACTCCAAGAAATGTTCCCAACATATCGAGGCTTTACAACTTGCCTTCACAAAGATATCTAGAATACAACATTCAATTGAATCCCCTTCAATGTGTTTTTTGCATCACAACGAGAAACCTCTTGGGGTTCATCATTTTCCAACAAGGAATCACCATGGGCCCTCTCAAAGTCCAAGAAATCATTGAGATTCCTCCTTCCAAGAACTTGTGCCAATTACAAAGCCTCCAAGGTAAAGTGGATTTCCTACAATGCTTTGTTCCTAACTATGCAATACACACCCACAAATTCTTGTGCTTACTCAAACGTGACATCCCATTCCAATGGGACCAACATGCCCAAGCCACTTTTGACTCTCTAAATAAGCACTTAATAAAGCACCCCTCATCAGTCCCCAAGACTACGATAGGGATTATATCCTGTATCTATCTTCCTCAAAAGTTTTATTCATAGGAGTGCTCATCTATGTAGGTGATGACCAACATGATCATGCCATATAATATATAAGAAAAAACCTCTCAGGTCCACTTATAAACTACAATCACAAAGATAAAATAGCCATGGTGATCATCCTTGTAGTTAAAACATTGTGCCACTATATCTTTCTCCAAACTACCAAGGTCGTGGAAGATTCCAATCCAATGCAATACCTGCTTAA
>JASDQU010368482.1:1425-11480 GCA_032191745.1 Picea mariana
GATTTCTATGAACATTGTCTATATGGGAAGAAAAATCGGGTAAGATTCCCCTCTGGTGCAATGAGGGCAGAAGAAATTTTACAACTAGTTCACAATGATGTTTTTGGACCTGTGCCAGTCCCATCATTGGGAAAATCTATGTACTATATCTCATTTATAGATGAATTCTCGAGGAAAACTTGGATATATTTCCTCAGGAAGAAATCTGAAGTCTTTGACAGTTTTAAAGAGTTTAAGGCTCTTATTGAGAATCAAACAGAGAAAATAATTAAGGTGTTGAGAACAGATAATGGCGGAGAGTTCTGCGGGAATGAATTTGAAGAATTCTATAAGAAGTGCGGTATAGTAAGGTAGAAGACTACTCCATATACACCTTAGTATAATGGAGTTGTATAAAGGATGAACAGGACGCTGATGGAAAAAGCAAGGTGCATGCTCAGTGGTGTCGGGTTAGGGAAAGAATTCTGGGCAGAGGTAGTGGGTACTACATGTTATCTAGTCAACAAATCACCCTCATCAGCATTGGGTGACAGGACTCCACAAGAGGTATGGACTAGTAAGGAACCTTCTCTCACACATCTTAAGGTATTTGTCTACGATGCATATGTTCAAGTTCCAAAGGAAAACATGAGTAAGCTGGATAAGAAGGCTGAAAAATGTATCTTTATTGGTTATAAAGATGGTCTCAAAGGTTATAAGCTTTGGAACCCAGAAACTAAGAAGGTAGTGTATAGCTGAGATGTGGTATTTAGAGAAATGAAGGATGTTGTTAAACAGAAAGTCCTACCAAGTAAGGAAGAACCAGAGAAGATAGAGTTTGATTTAAAGTATGATGAAGCAGACTCTACAAAAGAACATGAATAAGAAGAAGAAGATCCTCATACTCCAGTATTGAGGAGATCAGATCGAGAAAGAAGGCTACCAGAAAGGTATAGTCCATCTAATTTTCGTTCAAATTTTTCTTTGTCTATTACTGATGATAATCCTAGAACTGTCAGGGAGGCAATGGATTCAGAGGATGGAAATCTCTAGAAAAGGGCCATGGAAGAAGAAATGGAATCTTTGGATAAGAATGAGGCTTGGGATCTAGTGGAGTTGCCAACTGGAAGAAAGCCCATTGGTAGAAAATGGGTATTTAAAAAGAAGCTGAATGCAAAAGGAAAAGTGGAGAAATACAAATCTCGGTTAGTAGCAAAGGGTTATTCCCAGGTTGAGGGAATTGATTTTGGTGAGATTTTTTCTCATGTTGCCAAGTTAACCTCTATAAGATTTCTATTATCTGTTGCTACTGCATTTGATTTTGAGGTAGAACAGATGGATGTGAAGACAACATTCCTGCATGGGGATCTGGAAGAAGAAATCTTTATGAAGAAACCAGAAAGTTATGCTGTGAAATGAAAGAAGGAGGTGGTATGCAAGCTGAAAAAGTCCTTGTATGGTTTAAAAAAATCACCAAGGATGTGGTATCAAAAATTTGATACTTATATGATGGGACTTGGCTTCACAAGAAGCAAAAAGGATCACTATGTGTATTCTAAATTAATTGGTTATCATTTGATTTATTTGGTCTTGTATGTGGATGACATGTTGTTGATAGGAAACAATAAGGAGATTATCTAGGATGTGAAAACTCAGTTGTCCTCTAAATTCGACATGAAGGATCTTGGTGCTTCAAATTTTATTTTGGACATGGAAATTAAAAGAGATTGAAAAAAGAGGAAACTTTGGTTAAATAAAAAAAAATATGTCGAGACAATATTGCAGAGGTTTAATATGCAGGAATGTAAACCGATCAAGGTTGCTATTCCTGTTGGTGTAAAGTTATCTGCGGATCAGTGTCCCAAGACACATGAAGAAGAGGAGGACATGTCTCATGTTTCATATGCGAGTGTAGTTGGCAGTTTTATGTATGCAATGGTCTGTACTAGACCGAACATTGCACATGTAGTGGGAGTTTTGAGTAGGTATATGTCAAAACCAGGGAAGGAGCATTGGACAACAATAAAAAGGGTTTTCAAGTATTTGCATGGCACTACTAGCTATGGATTGTGCTACGAAGGAAGACCAAGATTGGACAGAGTGGTGGACATACACGGCTTTGTGGATGCAAACTGGGCTGGAGATTTGGATCATAGGAGATCTACAAGCGGGTATGTGTTTAACTTGTTTGGAGGAGCAATAAGTTGAATGAGCAAAATACAGGCTGTAGTGGCACTTTCAACTAAAGAATCTGAATACATGGAAACCACTCATGAAAGTAAGGAAACAATATGGTTACAAAGATTGTGTTTACGTATTGGGTTGGTACACCAAGCTGTAAGGATAGAGTGTGACAGTCAGAGTGAAATTTTTCTGGCAAAGAACCCTTCTTATCATTCAAAGACAAAGCACATTGATGTTCAATATCACTTTGTGAGAGACATGATTGAAGAAAATAAAGTATCACTGATGAAGGTGGACACTTTGAAGAATGTTGCAGACTCATTAACAAAATTTGTGAGCACTGAGAAGTTCTCTTGGTGTAGAGGATCCATGGGCATTGCTGCCTTGGATTTTTGACTATGTAACCCTGTAACCCCCTATATGCAAAGAAAACAAGTGGGAGAATGTTGGGTATGTGTTATATTTTTTTCACGAGTAGTAGTGTCACCTACCTCAAGAAACGTGACACCTACCTCAGAAAATGTGTCATGTATTTAGGTGGTTTTTTCGGCACATGGTTTTTGCCAATGGTTTTCTATTTCCGGTTAAGGAATTAGGGTTTTGGACTAATCCAGGTCATTGGGTTAGGGTTTTGTATGCCACTGGATCCTATATGTATATTTTATTGTAAACAATATAACACAATGAATGAATATAATATATGCTGGTTTTCCCAGTTTGGGTTTCCAGGGGAAAAATCTTTGTGTAATGTTTGTATTTTCCATTGTATGTTTTCTGTTCTTTTCTGAATATCTGTTTACAGTAGACATTGTACAAGGTTAGAATTTACTATTATAACCCTCAACCACTACCCCCAAACACTTATCATTCCTAATATAACCTTGAACTCTTATATCCTAATCCTTAAACCCTACAACTCTTAACCCATATAACCCTTATTATTAATAACCCCTAAACTCTATAACCCTCAAACTTTATAAACTCTACACCTAACAGATAGGATGACTAAATCGTATAACCCCTTGCCCAAAAACTTGTAAACCCTAACAAATATAACCCCACAACCCCATAATGAGTGTAACATTCACCCCAACAACCTATCACCCTTAACCCTCATAATTCCTTACCTTAATAACCTTATCAACCCTAATCCCCATAATTCATATAATATTGATCCCTATAACCTATCACCCTAACCTTTATAATTTCTTACCCTTCTAACTCCTGTCACCACTAACTCATATAAATCCTAGCCGTGTTAACCCCTAAACTATATCTATTTTAACAACTAACCTCTAAACCATAACCCCTAAACCCAAAACTTGCATAATCCTTAAGACCCTAAACTTGTATAACCCCTAAACTATATATCCTGTACCTCCATAACCCCTAACCCATAATCCATATAACTCATATATACTGTAATCCCTATAACATATAATTCATAACCCATAAACTCTATACATTTTAACCACTACAATTTTTAACCTATATTAATCCTAACCCTTATCACCCCTAAAGCATATAACTTTTATCTCTCTTAATTGTTATAACCCCTTATCCTTAACACCTATAACATATATACCCTTCACCCCTTTTACCTATCACTACCAACCTTAAACCACATTAAAACTAACCTCAATCATCCCCAAATCCTATAATCCTTATCATTATGAACCCTTATAACCCATTACCCCTAACAACTATAACACATATACCTTTATCGCTTTAACTTATCAACACCAAAATTCATAATATATAACACCTATTAACCCATACAATCCTTATAACTTGTATTCCTAAATGATATAACCCATAGCCATTATAATCCCTTACTAACCCAATAAAATATAACACCTATAACCTCTAATACCCCCATCACCAAACTTGCAAAATTTCTAAAACCAACAATCATTGACACATATATCCCCAAACCCCTATAACACTTAATACTAAGCTCTTGAACCCTATAACCCATATAATCACTAATTTATATAACCATTATCAATCCTTAACTCCTATAACCACAAATTATTAGTCCCTATAAATATTTACTATAACTTTTATCCCCCCTAACACGTAATGTAATACTTAACACATATAACCACTAAATTCTATATTACCTAGTTGCTAACAATTAACCATTATAACCCCTAACTCATATAATTTATAAAATCTATAATCCCATACCCCTAACCCCTAAAATTATAGTCCCTAACTCCTCACGTTATACACCATATGAACATTTTACTCCTATAATGCATCATCCATAAGTTATCAACCCTAACACTTATGAACCTATAACCCCTAAACCTTATAATCAATATAACCCATATAACCCTTAACATGAAACCCTTATAACCCACATCCACCAATATTTATAGACCATAATATTACCACTAGCACCTTTAACCATAACATTTGAGCCTTATCCCAACCCCAATATCCCCTAAATCTTATAAACATTGATATAGCCTTAACCTCTAAGATTTATAATCCCAACCCATGTAACCCTAACTAATATATGCCCTTACTCCTCGCCCTTATATCCTTTAATTCTTATAAACCCTAATATAACCCCTGAACCTTAACACCAATAACTTCTTACTCCCCCAACCATAATAACCCCCTAACCCCTAAACCCCATATTCTCCAATTATTAATCCATGCAATCCCTAGTACCTATCACCTTAATTCCTATCCTATAATTCATAATACAATCCATTATATTATGATGAATTTAATTAAAATATATATTAATTAAATTAAAACAATTAATAATAAAAAATTAAAAAAAATACAAATGCCAAACTAATCCGCCCGCACCCATTCATTACGAAAAAAAATTGGGCGTCGACCATCTACTAGCTGAGAAAAAACCCCATCCGAGGAGGAGAAAAACCAATCCAATGTCTTAGGAGAAAAACCAAACCCCCGTCCGAGGAGAAATTGGGCGTCTGAGGAGAAAAACCAATCTCGATTCTCGACCATACATCGTGTTCGTGGGCATCCAAGGAGAAAAACTCTATCCGACAGAGGTAGAGAAGAAAAACCCCATCTGACAGAGGTAGAGAAGTGTAKATATTCAAGGGTCTAGGCTTTCGATTGGACATTGACAGAGGCAAAGKATCCCAATCCGAAAAAACCTATGGAGATGTCGTGGAACTTGGCAATGTCTCTCCCCTTGCCTGCCAAAAATGTCTCTCTAAAATCAGTAATCCTTTGTGAAATGTAGTTAAAACCCTAGTTTTAACATTTGCATTTCTACATAATCTCAACTCTCTCCCATAGSAGATCAATGCATTATCTGATGGAGCAATTTAGTGATTGAGTACAATATTCATGCATTTCCAGCCTTGGTTTTCATTGGCAGCACTGTTATCTTACACAGAAAACTTCAAAAATGTGATTTGGATCTTGATAGGATACCACTCTTGTGCCATAATAACTCTTGAATACTGGGTTCTCAACACTTTTTTTATGACACACATATATAAACATCTTTCAAAGGTTAAAACTGTTCATTGTTGGTGCATACTAATACACAGTTTATACAGTACATAGTTTCTTGACATTAATGCTAGCACTTACATTCCTTTTACTGCTCACTTGTCACATTGTGGATGGTCTATCCTTATGGTCACAATTTCTTGGAACTTCCACATGCACTTGAATATTTGAGAGAACATTTCACAGTTGAGATATTCTTTTCACACAGTATACACTTTCTTGGACAAACTGTTTCAAGTAAAGGTGTTACATTGCTATTTTGGGATAATCTAATGCTGGTCTTCTCACGATAACAAACTTGTGGTAACATGTTCTGAATGATGTTAAGAAAACACTAATTGATTTCTCACTTTGGATATATGTTCTCATGGTTAAAGGAATTAATGATCACTGTTGAATGACACAACCATTGCTCACAATGAATAGTGCAACTATGCTCACTTAATAAATCTGTTGTCTTCACACTTCTTTAATAATAACAACAGTACCTGTAGTGTTTCCTTGGCTTACTATTACACATGATTCTTGAGATATGATCCACGGATGATGGTAATAAAACTCTTGACTCTTGATGTTAATGATATGATGAATAGATGGTGTAATACTTTAAATTCACTGTTTCATTTTACAATTGGAAACATGTTTCACATCCTGATAGCATTTCATGGTATATGAAGCATTGAGCAACAAGATTTTATTTTCAATTTCCAAAGAATAATCTTGAATGAGCACTTATCTAAGTTAAACACATTTCGAGCCTGTTCACAATTGGTAATTTAATCCACTATTCATACACACTTAAGTTTCCCTTTTTACCTTGAGAGAGGGTAGTGTCAAGTTGCCCAAGTCTTCATTAAGCCTAAGTTAGAGAGCTTCTCTTTCTTACTCAAAAAAATAGCTTAGCTTGACCTAGGGATTCCCCCCTTGACTAGGATATCCTTCCAATAGTCTAAAGAGTGGAGCAAGGCCACCAAGGTGACAGTGGGTGGCTTGCCTAAGAGTTTCCTCTAGGCTCTCCCGTCGGGGTTAGGACTTTTCCTTCTAGGAGGGAGTTTGAGAGGTAACAAGGCCCATCCATTGTGCCTCAAAACTATTTCCACAATTGTATCCTTCCTCCATAAGATTATAACTTTAGGAGACTCGACCACATGGAAGGAGAGATACCCCTTATTAGATCTTTATTCATCAAAAGAGATTGCCTCTACAATCCCATCTAGGATGAGGCAATTTGGTCCTCTAAGGTCTCTTTGTTATTTCAGTTTGTTGGCATCCCTATTGATTGTCTCCCCCCTTATAGATACTCCTTGGATCCCACCGGTCACATTATAGCTCCTTGAACAAGGTGATTAGAGAGGATATCCACAAACAATACATCTAGGTCAATTGAAAACCCCCTAAGGGACTCAACCCTAAGATGGTGTTCTAGTTCAAGCACTTCAGGTAGCTGAAGGATGAACTTATAGTCAAACTTGCCTATACTCAAAGACACTGGATGCATATCCTTAGGATTTCTCTTGGCAAGTTTAGGGTTTGCTCTCACCAACTCCCAATTGGGTAAATCATCACATTCCTCGTTAGAGAGGATTTTTCAATTGTCAATTGCAAGATATTGATTCAGATGCAAGAGCACCTCATATTTAGATGTCCCATTTATTATAAGATTAGAGGGAGGTTCCATTGGCTCTACCAGGAGTCCTGGACTTGGGTCGCTCCCTCACTACTTTTCTTCTCTATCCATATCAAAGATGCATAGCTATTCTTATATGGGAGGTGTTAGTACACGAGACATGGCTCTTCTTATATGGGAGGTGTTAGAACACAAGACATGGATCTTATAAGGATTCCCAGGACATATCTCGTTAGACATTTAATCATTAGTCCACATCATATCCAACTATCATAGACTCGTACCTTTGTGGACTTGATGCATCCTACAATGGAGAAACATGAGAGTGGATGTGGTTGTATTAATGTGGTCACTTGGTGTTCTCTCAATATTATTTTCTTTAATCACCTTGTATGTACATGATTATTCCATGTGTCATTATATTGAGATTTTGAGATCTTGGACTCTTTCTCATAACAACTCATTGTATCCTTAAATTCTCTTGGTTTCCCTATTCTTCATGCATGCAAAAATCTGATGCAATATGATTCTAGCAAGTGTCAAGTGTCTAATGAACTTAAGCCATGGAACCCCAGGCCCACCAAGGCATCCCTAAAATATTATGCATTAGGCTTAAGTCTAGGTACCATTTTTCTAAGAAAGTTCTTGCATTGGAGATATTTGAAATGACAAATCTGCTCAATTCCTATGGATCCGAAGTATTATTAGAGCCTACTGAAATCTTGTTTGAGTCCGATTCTCCAAAATAATTGGATTTGTTTTGATAAGGGTGTCTTCTAACTTATCTTTCAAAAAGTGTAGTGGTCCCATGTGGCTCACTCTAGAGCCACCACTAGTCCTTCCAAGTTCATTCATGTTGATGTTGCATTTCCATGTGGTGGAATTTAATTGGACCTTGTGTTTAATGAGACAACCATGTTGAAATCATCATAATGACATGGCAATTTCTAAGCCTGCCACATGTCTTTTTTATTTTCCCTATTATCCAAACCAACTCCCTTCTTTGTCTCCCTTGTATATGTGGCATATTTTAATTGGTCCCAAATTTGTTGATATGGAGGTTCCCTACATCGTGGATATTTGATGGTATACATAGACATCTATATCCCTTTGTCTATATTCTATGCAAAAGAGTCGTGAGTCACTTAATGAAATGGAAATTTCTGAACCATGTTGACATCATCATAATGACATGGCAATTTTCTTAGATCCATATGATAAATTTATCATGTCCTTAGTGTTTTCACATTTTTACCTTAGAGAGGGTAGTGTCAAGTTTCCCAAGTCTTCGTTAAGCCAAGTTAGAGAGATTCTCTTTCTTACTCAACAACATAGCTTAGCTTGACCTTTAGGGATTCCCCCCTTGACTAGGATACCCTTCCAATAGTCTAAAGAGTGGAGCAAGGCCACCGAGGTGACAATGGGTGGCTTGCCTAAAAGTTGCCTCTAGGCTCTCCCATCGGGGTTAGGACTTTTCCTTCTAGGAGAGAGTTTGAGCAGAAACAAGGCCCATCCATTGTGCCTCAAAACTATTTCCACACTTGTCTCCTTCCTCCATAGGATTCGAACTTTAGGAGACTCGACCACATGGAAGGAGAGATACCCCTTATTGGATCTTTATTCATCAAAAGAGATTGCCTCTACAATCCCATCTAGGATGAGGCAATTTGGTCCTCTAAAGTCTCTTTGTTATTTCAGTTTGTTGGCATCCCTATTGATTGTCTCCCCCCTTATAGATACTCCTTGGATCCCACCGGTCACATTCTAGCTCCTTGAACAAGGTGATTAGAGAGAATATCCACAAACAATACATCTAGGTCAATTGAACACCCCCTAAGGGACTCAACCCTAAGATGGCATTCTACTTCAAGCACTTCATGCAGCTGAAGGATGAACTTATAGTCAAACTTGCCTATACTCAAATACATTGGATGCATATCCTTAGGATTTCTCTTCGCAAGTTTAGGGTTTTCTCTCACCAACTCCCAATTGGGTAAATCTTCACATTCCTCGTTAGAGAGGATTTTTCAATTGCGTCAATTGCAAGATATTGAGTCGGATGCAAGAGCACCTCATATTTATATGTCCCATTTATTATAAGATTATAGGGAGGTTCCATTGGATCTACTAGGAGTCTTGGACTTGGGTCGCTCCCTCACTACTTTTCTCCTCTATCCATATCAAAGATGCATAGCTCTTCTTATATGGGAGGTGTTAGTACAAGAGACATGGCTCTTCTTATATGGGAGGTGTTAGAACAAAAGACATGGATCCTATAAGGATTCCCGAGACATATCTCGTTAGACATTTAATTATTAGTCCACATCATATCCAACTATCATCGACTCGTACCTTTGTGGACTTGATGCGTCCTACCGTGGAGAAACATGAGAGTGGATGTGGTTGTATTAATGTCGTCACTTGGTGTTATCTCAATATTATTTTCTTTAATCCCCTTGTACACACATGATTATTCCATGTGTCATTATATTGATATTTTGAGATCTTGGACTCTTTCTCATAACAACTCATTGTATCCTTAAATTCTCTTGGTTTCCCTATTCCTCATGCATGCAAAAATCTGATGCAATATGATTCTAGCAAGTGTCAAGTGCCTAACGAACTTAATCCATGGAACCCCAGGCCCACCAAGGCATCCAAACCTAAAGTATTATGCATTAGGCTTAAGTATAGGTACCATGTTTCTAAGAAAGTTCTTGCATTGGAGATATTTGAGACAAATCTGCTCAATTCC
>JASDQU010368484.1:0-11480 GCA_032191745.1 Picea mariana
GGGGTAAAAGGAGGTTGCCCCCTCGAAGAGGCTTATTATCTGAAATTATCTCTTTTTCAAGGCGTTGAGTACTTTTTCTGAGGATTTTCTATGCTATATTGATATTTGGTTCTTAACATATTATGTGTGATATAATTAATTTTAGCTTTAGTTCTTATTTAAATTTTCTTTTATTTGTATATAGTTTTAATCTTTAATTTTTGTATAATATTAATTGTAAATTATAGTATATTACTTATTGTATTAGTTAAATTTAGTATTTTATATATTATGATTTTGTTATATAGGACTTAGTCGTTTATTTTTCTATGATATAGCGAGGTTTTGATCTATGCTACATGTCAAACGATGAGCTTACATAATCCTTTGAGAAGGAGTATGCAAAACCACCCTCATACCATGCACTAAACTCAAATGAAAAAAACACTCATTTCCCTTTAAAAAATCGGTGGTTTGTAATTAATTTTTATGTTGTTTTCATTTATTTGTATATGAGATAATACAGTTTGATGTGTTTTAAAAAATAAAAAAAATGTATATATTTAGGGCCGATTGTCGCTATTATAAAAGAAAGAATCCACCATTGCACGAAGATTTTGCAAGGATTTCTACTTGATTCCCTATCAAACTCAAGGATTTTCTCCGTCAATTTTCGGGTAAGCATTAAAAACCCCTTTTTCTTTGAAAAAATATCTAAGTCTTCTAGCTCTAAAAGAACTAGAACCCTACATGTAGAAGATGCATATTTAATAGACAAAGATGGTTTAATTGTGAACCCTTGGGAATCGAACTTGGATCATTTTTTGTTCCAAAAACATATAATTTACCATAATTTATCCATTGGTGTGCTCATAATTATGACCCAATCACTAGGAGCATTTTATCAAAGAAGGGGTCAATTCTATTTGAGGTAAAAACTAATTCTATTAATGAAATGTTGAAGCTTTATGAAATAAAAGATGGTCGAATTGTAAATCAAGAAACCCTAGCGGAAAAATTTGGGGAGTTAATCCCACAAAGAAAATAGAATTTTATACATAGTTTAATGGATAAAGATAATACCTCTATTCAAGAATAAAAAACCTATGAAACAATCGTGTTTTCATGATATTCACAACATGCTTTGAGTATGGTTTGTGCAATTCTGGGACATGACAGTGAAAAAGTAGTGGATTATACCGTGTTAGATCTTGTTAGAGCCATTATCCCTTGTAAAACTCAAACAATCACAAGATTTTTCTTTGCACGGTTTATAGATGATTCATTACATTTCCAACTCACTGAATTCTCTCTGAACAAATCATGTAATTATCAATCCTTTTTGGTCTATTTTCTTCTAGTTTTTAAATCAAATAACTTTTCAATATTGAAGTTGGAAATTGAAGACAAAGCTGGAAATCCTGTATATGTTATTCACTGGACATCTTTAGTTAGAGCTATGCCAAATAATGTTGGTTTTATGGAATATGTTGATACATTCATGTTTGTAGCTTACACTCTATTTCATGAAGAGTGTTATCCAAGGATTTCTCCTCAGGTAAAATCCATTTTGCATGAATCCTAAGAGACCAAACTTGGAGATTGGTATTTATTCCAAGAATACATTGAGATTAGGGTATATGGAGTATAAATTTGTCCTTTTAGATTACTAAATTTCTGACTTTAAGTATTTTTTCTCTTGAGTTCATTAGATAGAGTCTTGACTATGATAATATTCATTTTATTCCTAGAAATAAAATGACTAATTTCAAGCTAAAAAGAGAAGTAGGGTCTTTCATTGTGTACAATAGAACAACCTTGCAGGTTGCTGAAACAAAATCACAGGAGTCGAATCTAGAACAAGGAGAAGCTTGGAAATATGATCCTTTTGGAATCATTAAGGAAAAGAGGTTGGAACTAGGGATGACTTCTTATTAACATCACAAAAAGCCTTATATTGAAAGAATAATGATCCTGTACAACTGGGAAGAGGTCTAGGGCATCCTTCAGGAGAAAACTCAATCTGTGGAGAAACTATCACAAACAAAAAATATTGAAAATCCTCAACAACAAGAGAAGAAATTAAAGAGAATTTTTCTTGGAGAATTTCAAAATGTTTCAAAATTTGAAGATGAACATCAAGTAAGAGACATAAGACTGAAATCATTCCAGAAGAAAATTCAAAGGAAAATACTCAGCTGGAAAAATAAATATCAAAGCAAATTCAAAAGGAACCCACATATTTCATGGAGCTTCTTCTAACAATATTTCTTCATTTTGTTCAAAGTCAAGAAGGTGAAGGATCATCAAAAACAAAGATAAAAAACATATTTTCTGTATATGATGAATTAAAAGATGCAAATTTACCTAGACTTTTTTTACCTAGACTTGATCCCGATCCTACTAAAACTAGATTATTATCTGCTTTAGATTTTGAGAAGGGAAAATTAAATTTGTCAGTATTGGAACCAATTCGTCAAGATATTATGAGTTTGGGAAATCATAAGGTAGAAAATTTATCATTTGATCTTGAAAATGTCCCACTGGTTGAAAAAATGGAATTTCTTAAATATACATGTGAGATGGTAAACAAAAATGTTATAAAAAAAACTCTAAGTATGAATAAGTTGCAAAGAATAAATAATCAATTGAAAGCACAGTTAAAACAGGAACAAACACTCTCCGTGATAAAGCAGATAAGAGTTGAAAATTTGGAAAAGAAAATGTTGAGAATAAGAGATAATTCCAAGGATGATGAACCAATGCAACAATTGATAATCTTAAAAGAAAAAGAAATTGCAATTTTGAAGAACAATCTGCATATGACTGATCATGATCATGGTCAAACTCCAAAACTTATAAAAATTCAACAAGAAAAAGAAGAACTTTTGAAGCAAATAGTACAATTGAATGAAAAAAAGAAATTTCTTGAGCAAGAGATCCAGATCTTAAAATATGTAGCATCATCGTCCAAAGGTCCTAGAACTATATATCCCTCAAATGATTTGGCTAAAATACTAGCTGATCTAAATTTCAAAGAAATTGATCTGGAAAAGTCAAAGAAGGAAATATTATATCAGAGTGATGAAATTCAAGTCTTAAGAGGACATATGGCACAAGTAGATAAACAGGTAAAGAAATGCCAAGTAGCCAAAGCTAAAAAACAAGAATATGATATGTTGAAGAGTAAAAGTAGAGGTAAATATTACCTAATAGGATCTAGGGGTGTGTTATGGGATAAGATAATTGCAGAGATTAATAAAATTTGGAATTATCTTGTTATACTGGATGAAGAAAATATCCTAGCAAAAAAAGTTGAAAAGGATACTGAAGATGTTTTCCAAGAGCTGGGAAATAGACCTCAAGTGGCTACTAGGATAATAAAAACTCTTAATGTCATATCAAAAGATGAATTAATTAAAAGTGGAATCAAGGACCAAACCAATATGGTTATGGAGGTTGAAAATGTTTTCACCAATTGAAACCTTATTCAACAAGCTCAAAACAAATTAATTCCTTTGAAAAGAAATGTTGAATGGTTCAATAATATTTACAAAAAAATGGTTGAAATGGGTTTGCCAGAATATTATGGTAAAAAGGGTTTACTATCTGTTCAATATTATAAACAGATATTGGTAAAATCTAGAGATGATGCTGGTAAATTCAAAGGGGTTACATGAATGTTGAGAGGTCAATTAGTTGTCGAGTTATTAGATGATGACTTTTTCTTATTATGGAAGCTAAGAAATTTATTCTTATCTCCTCCAACCTATGAGAGATACAATGAAGTTGAAATTTCCTATAAAAGGATGATGACCTTTAAATATCCAACTAAGGAGGATTGAGAATGACTCTTGCAGTTACAATGACTTGGAAAATTTTCTATAGAAAAATTAGGGATTGACACATCATGTTATAGAATTTCTAAATTTTGTAATTATTTTGAAATTAGTTGGCATAAGCACTTTTGGTTACAAATGATAAACTATAAAAATCCTTTTGAATATAATGTGGAGCGACTTTTGGGTCAAATCATATTGAATCTTTTTCAATAAATATTGTCATTTATAGAAAGAAAGAGATTCCTCAATTTCATCTCATGAGTTTATGTGTTTCTTGCTAATGTTTTCATATGTCTCCATGAATCTTTTTCTTCAAATACTTTTATAGTGTTATAAGTGATACAATTTGGTAAGTTTTCAAAACGATTATTGAGGTTCAACCTTTCCTCTATTTTACTGTGAGTAAAATAAGACCTACATGTTGATATTTTGTTTATAATTTTTCAAGAAGTTTCATGACAAAGACAAATTTCATAGTTATTTCTTCTATTGGAAAGGAAGTAATATTTACCTTTGTTGGATACACTAATTGATATTTGAATTTTGTTTATCTCAATTCTTCTTTTCATACTATTTAAATTCTAAAATAACTTTATGAATGAGATCAAGCCTCTTTATATTTCTGGTAATTATTATTGAAATCCTATATTTAAAACTAGGGCATAAAGATTTATAATCAATTGAAACATTTCTTTGAGATGCCTACACATTGGTATTTGAGCCTAGAAAAATATCAAGAACACCAAGGTGAACACCATGTGAAATCAATTAGAATATTACCAAGAGAATACCTTCCTCGGTATGCTTCGGAAATTGATGATTCCTTTCGAATTTTAGGGGATATAAGGGTGGCACAAGAATATTTTGTTCACATAACTTCAAGGATGTGGGACATATTAAACCATGAAAAGAGATAGGTGCCATAACACTTCCACAAGTCTTCATATTGTATAAAGGAGCCCCCTATTTTTTTCTTATCACAAAAGAAACTGAAGATGTTGAGGAAATGAAGCAACAAGGAGAAGAAAAGGAAGTTCATATTTATGAAAGTCATCATGGAATATTTCTGGAAGTTGTTGATTGTATTGCCAAATACTTATCATGCTGCGCCACAATGGTTCCAATATGCTCCTGAATTTGTAACAATGGATGCTCTTTCCACATCATTTATTATACAAGTCTCATAATTGAAGTAATGCCATTTTGTAGAAAACAAATTCTTCCATAATAGTTGCGATTGAAAATATTTTATTGATGATTTTTGAAATGTTCTCTTGTGAATATATTTTATGATGAATTATTCAAAAGAGACAGAGGAGTAAAGAAACAAATTTTGTTTCACAAATTTTTTAATCACACCATCAAGGACTGTCCACCATTAAATGATCTATTTTAGAATGGTTGGCGCACTATATTTAGCATATTTTGAGACCATTTCAAAACCTATTGTCAACATGTACACCTGAATTTGGGTACATCATTAAATAATATATTTCAGACCTGTCAACACAGTCAATACCCATAGAGATTGTACATGGGGGCTCACCTGTTTTCTAGATTTATGGATGTATTTTCCATGGGGAATTCTCTTGTCCAGTAAACCATAAATATCCTTTACAGTGGTCCACTTCCTCCACTTTGTTGAAATTTTGGTATACTCGTTTAACCATAGACAATGTCACATCATTGTCACCCAACCATAGACATTCACATATTCCACCCCCAAGCACACTAACATTTACTTAGAATAATTCTGACAGGCCTACTCCATAACCAACAGATAAACCCTAGTTGCTAATTACAACAAAAACTCAAAACAAGTAGAGCGCTCCTCCAAGGGTAGCGCACAAGAGAGAGAGTCTCCATATCCAAAAAATAAGTACCATACACAACTGCAGCAACTACAGATGCACTACTCTCTCTCTCTCTCTCAAACTTGTGCCATACTTAGCAAGAATATCACCAAGAAAATCACCAAGAGAGAGACCAAGACCAAGAGATGACCATGCACCCTTATTCCTCCTTGCAGTTGAAACTGTAGCTCTCCATAAGAATTGCGCACTAAATGGGTGTACAAATGAGCTAAAATGTCCTCTATTTATATTAATCTGTCCAGTGACTTTTCTGGCTGGGCCAACCTGACTTTTTGGTAATTATATTTTATGTTTATCTTTTTTTCATGTGGAGTCGACTTGTATTTTTGGAAGATAATATTCTAATAGGCCGACTTGTCTTCTAGGGTTTCCACACACCTATTTAATGGTTCAATTTCTTCAAGAATATTCTATTATAAGTCATAAGTTACACGTGGAGGTTAATACCTCCCGTAGCTTCCAAAACATCAACACTCCCACTTAGCTAGGGAGGTATTAACTAAGATGTTCTTCATGTAGTGGTATCAAACACATCCATCCATCTCACATGGCATGGGAAAGAATCACATGGTCTTGAAAACTAGTCTACAGGTAGCATCACCATAGCCAAACAATATATCATATGATCAAATAGATCATGTAAAAAGTATCACCATCATAGCCATACATTAGCCATCTAGCCGAAAAACACCTCCAACACTACTAGTTGGCCCTCTAGATAGTAACCTCCGATGTTACTGATTGACACTCTAACTGGGAGTCATTTTCGACACTACAGGTTGACATCTAGTTCATACATAACTAGTAACTCGTCAGCTCACACATAATCTGACTAAAAAATTTAACACTCCCTCTTAACGAGAAAGGTATTCCTCTTGGAATGATCATCATCACTGCTTCTTCACTTCTGCACACCTTGGTCATTGTCCCGTTGTCAATCACAGATCTATATTTCATAGGAAGTTCTGAAATTTCACTGGAGTAGCCTACCAACCTTCATTGGAGTAACATAGCAACCTGCATTGGGGTAATCTATCATCCTGCGTTGGAGTATCTCTTGTGATTTTAGGGTGTATTGACCCAAGAAGGGGTTGTCCTTCATTCTATGGGAAGAAGGGGATAAAATCCTAGAGGGGTTGGTGTTGGGAAAAAGGTAAAAGTCTTATATAAACCTTCTAGATGATTCACCTAGGGATCGCCCAAGAAAGTAATGAAACACTTATCTTTGAATAAAGGGGACCCACAAAATAATAAAGAATTCTTAAAATGTTAGTTGAAGGATAGGAGGTATCATCACGAGCCGACCTATCACGCCCATGGATATATATTGGTATGAAATTACCATCATTTGGTCACCAAACCAGGGTAATGGCTCTCAGTTGCATGGATGGGAAAAAGAGGGTCTCATCACGAGCCAAAATTTTAATTTCCATTGGGTGTTTGTGGGTGAAATTGACACCACCTGGTCACCACGCCAGGGAAGTGACCTTCAAATTCTCATTATGCTATATTGAAAGAAAATAAAGAAATAAAGATAAAAGGAAATTGACAGGCTTGGAAAAACTGCATTGTGGACGAAGGTACCACACACCCTCTACAAAGGCACCCATGAGTGAGACGCTACGACCCCTTGTATGTCATAATCCCTATGCCCATTGAATCTTGAACCCATCCACTTCACCCAATTTACATGGATTAGAGAGGGACCTCTTGGAAACTCTCCTTGACCTAGGGAAATATCTACCCAATAGGACACCTCGTCAACCCTCCCATATTCAACCTTAACAAGTCGCATAGTGTCTTTGAGCTATTAATTGTTTGATATAGTGATATTTGATGCACATGCTTATATGGATTATTTATTGATTGGATTCACTTATCATGATGTTATGACTTGTTATCCTTGGAGGGCGTGTTCATTTGTCTTTGTAGGACCTAGTTGGCAGAGAGCTTTGGGAGAACAATCCTAGTGTGGGCTTAGTGGGGATACAAGCCGACATGTTGGATGCTAGGGGCCCACATGCTGGATGAGAGAGATCAAATTTGGATGGCCATGATGATGACTTGGACAACCTATCCCAACCATCACTTGCCAAACGATTTTCCCAGGAGGGGAAAAACGTTCTACTTTTGAGCTTGACATCATGCTTGTGGGGCTAGGGCATGGTGGTGATGTGCCACTCTTTTGACACATGTACGTTTGAGGAGGAGAAGGGTCTTCACCATAATGAGAGTGATTATATGCTTGACATGTTTCCTTTGGAGGCCTATCCATGCTTCTCCAACACCAACAACTTCCTCAAAGTGGAAAAACATCCCCTAAAGGGGTGACGTCCTCCTAAATTAGTGTTTTATTTGTGCAAAAGGTGAAATTTTAAGTGAATTGTTTAATATTACTTTGATAAGGGGGAAAGATAAGTTTTTTTGACCCCTAATCTTTTGTTTTACTCCTTAATTTGTGGACAAACTATGTTAACTACATTTTGTATAAATAGAGATAATAAGATCTCATTTTAATCGTAACTCTCCCTCTTGTGAGAGGCCTTGGTCTGAAATTTGCGCCAAACTTGGCTCTTTTTATATATTGTGCACTTGTTTATGTCTATCTATTGGTGAATTGTTGGTGGAAGTCTAGCGCTAGCCTTGGATGATTCTTTTCTGGCTCTTATGGTGGATTGTCTTGGCATTTATCTTGATCTTGGTATGGTTTTCTACTATTATGCTATCATTTTCATCAAGTCAAGTATTGTTATGCTATGAGCTAGGTGGGAAGTATAAGGGCATACACCCCCACCATAGTCTTCATCATTTTACTTCTTCGTCTCATTGATTATACAAGCGTTTTCTAAGAGAAGTATAAGGGCATACACCCTCTTAGCTTAAACCCTGGCCTAGAGAAACTTGCCTTGGGAAGTAAAAGGGCTTACACTCCCAAGGAGGTAGCTTCTATAAGAGATTTATTTATTTGACTCCATCAACCCAATAGTAAAGGAACTTTTTTGCATTGGATAAATAAAATATTGCATTGGGAAACATGAATTTCGGTCATTTTTACTGCTTGCAAAGTGGATTGTACTCCTTGTGCCTTGGGAAACTGACAACCAGTAGGGTGTCCCCATAAAGGGGATATTCCTTGCTGTTGTTACAAAATTGCATATTCAGCTATTAGGGCTGCAG
The DNA here is from genome assembly GCA_032191745.1 of Picea mariana. Taxonomy (NCBI): domain Eukaryota; kingdom Viridiplantae; phylum Streptophyta; class Pinopsida; order Pinales; family Pinaceae; genus Picea; species Picea mariana. The sequence goes on from JASDQU010368484.1 coordinate 8,873, forward strand.
AAACCCTAAATAATTTTCTTGAATAACTTTCTTATGAACCATTGGATTTTGCTCAAAGTTTGTACACTTACTCTCCTTGGCCTAGCGCACTTTTTGGCAATGTTTGAGGGGATTTCAGTGGCTTATTTTCTTTCTGTAATAAATTGAATGTTACATCCATAAGGATGATATAATTTTTTGTAGATAAGTATTTACAACAACCTTATCTTTTGTGCTAAAATATTGGTTTTTCACCTTAAGTTTAGCTAGTCTTACTCTTGTATTTTCTACTTGATCTCTAGCACTTATTGAACAACTTACAATACCATTTACTTGCTGATATATACTATTATCTATTGCTAAAAATTATGGAAAACAAGATTAAATTTCTGATCCAACTAACATATATCATTGCAAAGTTTTTTTTCTTGTGTCTCAGGTAGGTACAATCATCCAGAGAAGTACTATACATGTGGGGAAACAATTACTTGACTTGCAAGGCATATCACCCTACCTTTTCTTCCACTTAGAATTGAAATCTAGGGGCTTCACTTAATTTTCCCTCTATCTCCATCTCAATACCCCTAAGGTCATCATGATCGCCTACCTAGAGTGACCTAGTCACCCTTGAAGTGCAGGACCTACGTCGAGGTGACATTGGGTGTAGGATTCCCAAGTTTTAGAACTTTCTTTTTAGTTGGGTTGGGCTTTTCCCAACCTACAAATTGTGCTATAAAATTTTTGCGACTCCACTCGAGGGACGTTACCTTTCGACCTTTCTTGATGATTTCATTTTGAAAATCATCTAGTGACTCCACCTTCCCATAATCCTTTTTTCCCAAAACCTTTTCCCCCTAGGAGGTTCAAGACTTCTAAGGTTTACCAAAGAAGGCCTCCTCTCAAGTCTCTCGTTGCTAAAACCCTTTTCCATAGATCCCTTCCTCTTTCTCTAATGGCTCGCCCTTGGGATATGGACCTCTACATACCCCTTAAAATGGCCAATATCCAAGTTTACCCTAACCAGATGCCAACATATGTCAACAAGTGGTTGCCAAAGTTCCCAGGAAACAATGTGATAACCGTCGAAGACCACATTTATGTCATGGGCCAGGATATGGACAATGCAGGTATTTATCATGAGGATGTGGCCATGAGATTATTCGCTTCATCATTGGCTGAAGAAGCCCTTGGTTGATTCAAGGGACTCCTTGATAATCATATCACGACCTATGATGATTTTTCCACGTTATTTAAAAGCAGATGGTCGAGAAAAATTAATGATGGGACACTTGGGACTTAGTTCAATAAAATTAAGAAAAAGGAGAATGAAATGGTAAATGAATTCATTTCAATATTTGACATGTTGTATAATCAAATTCCAATAGATTACTATCCTACAACATCATCAGTTCATCTCCTTTACATGAATTCCTTTGAAAGACATTTCCGATACATTCTTAAAGATAAAAATCCCACGTCATTGGAAGAAGCTAAAGAATTCAATATCGACATTGAAGAGAATCTCCTTGATTCAAAAATAAAACCTTTTCAGTATACCCACAACAAGACATAATCAAGAATGAAGGTTTCCAACAACAATGTTCCAATCGTATTTCTCTCATGTCTCAGAAGATAGACTAGATGAATACTCAGTTTTTCCAGGTGAAGGATCAAGTTATGAACCGTATGACTAAAGTGGAAGGAAATCAATCTTCTCCCAAACTTTAGTTTTCGAGACAACAAAGAGATGCCACCAGTTGGAAACCAAGACCTCAATAAGAGGTAAAGGCACTGGATACTTTGAAACCTATTGGGAAAGTTGATATGGAATCTTGGTGTCTCCCATGCCAAGAACCCAATAGGGAAGATGAATTCCCCTGACAAGACGAAGATTATATCGAAGATATAAACTTCATGATTTGGAATCTCAACGATGAACAAGTTACTCAAGAACAGATCAATGAATCCAAAAGAATAAGAGAAAGAGAGGGGATAATCCAGGCCTTAAATAAATTGATAGATGATTAGAAGAAGGAATTAAGGAGAAGGAAAATTCTAACCTACAGAAGAAAAAATGCTTCAAACCCTCCATTACATCCTAATACTCCTCTTTCAACAACATAAAAGGTGGGTCCACCACCTCCACCATCAACATGTGAGTTGCTTCCTAAGACAACTCCTACATATGACATTCAACTGAATATAGATGTTTCAAACATGTTTGGAAAACTGAATATGACGGTCCCAGTGACATAGATGTGTAACATCCCTTCTGTAAAAAGGGAAATTTTGAAAATCTTATAGGTGCCAACCGAGAAGGAGGATCCTCCCATCATGTTAAATACTATGTATATTGATCAACCAAGAGATAATAACCCTCTTCTCTACCTTTCATTAGGCATGAATGAACTCCATTTGAAAAACTTCATGCTTGATTCAGGGGCCTCAACAAATGTCATATCATTGAAGGTAATGAAAAAACTTGGTTTGAAGACAACCCAAAATTATGGAAATGTATGTGGTATTGATTCTGTTAACTCCCAAAGTCAAACCGTCTTCTCGGTTGAACTTTGTAGAGGATTTCCTAAGCTAGTGGTCACATGCATGCTCAACTAGTTTTCTATTTTCA
>JASDQU010368485.1:0-11515 GCA_032191745.1 Picea mariana
TATATATATATATATATATATATATATATATATATATATGTTTTGTGTTTTGTATGAATGTTTTCATGATTGCAAAATGCATTTTTTTTGTTTTCTTTTGCTTTTTGGACTTTTTCACTTTTGAAGGTTGTTTTTAGTGAGACAATGGTTGAATTTAAACCATGCGACATAGAAAACTCTATTCCTAACTCATTGCTCATATAAAACACAAGAAGAATTGAGGAACTTGTGGTTTCTTTGAAGAGTCCTCTATTTAACCTGCACAAATGAATAACTCTAGAGAAATGTCAGAAGTGTCTTCTTAGTGGTTTGGTAAGACCTTAAGGGAAAGAAGGAAAGCTAGAAAGGACTGGATGAACCCCGAAGACAAAGCTAGCAAAGGATCCACCTTAACCATATCACTTTGCAAAATAAACACACATCATCCTTTCCCACTCGCTCGGGGCATCATGCGGAAATAAAATTGACATTATCAAAAGAGTGAACAATAGGAGAGGGTATGCAGATATCTCCGTTGAGGCTATGAATGCTCACTGGAAGCAAATCAAGGTCTGTGATGTTGGGGTGACTCTGTCGGGGCTATGCATGCTCCCTGGCAGCGGAGCAACACCGAAGCAAGTGGATAAAGGTAACTAAAGGCTCCATGCAAGTGAATTCTTTACTAGAGTTTTGTAAAAAAAGGGGCATGAGTTAGGGTTATAGGAAACGAAGGAGGAATAAATGTTAAAAACCCATGGGCAGACCTGGAAGCATCAACTGAAGAATTTCAAATACAAGGGTAAAATAAGCTCTGATTTAAAACCAGTTAATTTCTCCACCAGCTTTCATATCAGCTGAGCCTGAAGGAAGAACAAATATTCTACTTTTGCCCAATAAGTCACCATTTGTTGATCACTCAACACACCCTAAAAAGCCTATGCCAAATTCTACTTTTTGGGTACCACTTGATCTTTTGCATTGTTTGATTCTACTTCGGTATGAAAATTGTTTCCTTTGCTTATCATCTTGTTTCTCTTTTAAGTCTCTTAAATTATGCTTGAGCATGCAAAAAACCATAACTTAAACGACTATCGTTTCATTAAAAGAATTGTTAGTTAAAACTTTCCCCCGACGCGCTTAAGAAACTTGACATCAAAAAGGATTAAGCGTGAAAGAAAAAAACAATCGATAGAACCGAAGTTGTTGAGTCCCAATCTTTGTCAGCATCGGTAGACATGAGCCTTCTTTTGCAGCAAGCATCACCAAGGATATCGTCAATGACCGATCCCCTCGACATTGGTAAAAGGTGAAAATAACAAGTGTAAAAGAAGAATGAAATAATGTCACCGATCGCTGACTTCCAAAATGTTTTCGGTATTGGGAGATTTCAAGGATGTAACCCACAAGGAACCGACGTTATGGAAATATCTCTGAAGGGTGATCCCCGATAAATTCAGCATCGACAAGTTTTAGAAGGATATCCCGTAGAGAACGTGATAAGTCAATCCCCGATTGTCGACCTCCGATACCTTTTGGCCTCAACAATCCCAGGTTTATTTTAATACATGTCTCCTATTGAAAGACCTGACTCTGACTAAGATATATGGCCAAGCCACTTGTCCTCTTTTTCCACCTGTCATTTCCCGAGTAGTTAGACATACAATATAGTTTTTCTTGAGTCGTTACTAGCTCCCGAGACCCACGTTGCACCCCTAATATGTTTTTCCACGTCAACATCATACGACAAAATCAATCGATGTTGGAGGTTTTCTCTGGAGGATGTCAACAGGAACATACACAAGGATATCACCGATTCCCGATTTGCCCACTAAGAAAGCGACGTGATGGGACATTTTATCTCTAAGATACGATGGATCCAAAGCATTTAAAGAACTAATTAATTCCAAAATCCTGCATTAGTTTCTAATTCGTGCATGAATAAAAAAGGACCATTTGAACGTGTCTATACAATGCATCACCCTTCACACCCCTCGCCGTCAACTCATGTAGAATTTCTTTGTAGAGATTCAGCAGTAGGTTCTTTTGAATTTCACTCATCACTCAAATTAATTTATTTATATGACTGGTTAGATATCTGTTGTTAAATCCTTTTGAGTCATTGTAAACAAGATTATTTTGTGCGCAAATAAGTTTAGAACATCCAAAGGAGCGGGACAAGAAATCCGGGGAAATCTTCCAAGGTCCAGTGAGTATTAAACAATAGGTTTAACAAGCATGGTAGGTATGTACCATTCTATGGATGTTTATGCTTCATTTCATACATTTTTATCCAATGTTATCTTGTACACATGCCTAAAGGATCATTTTCGGTTACAAGGATAGTGCCTCCAAAGAAACCTACCACCAAGAAATATCTGAGAGCGCCAAAGCTAAAGGAACCAGATGTAGGAGAAGGCTCTTCACCAGCGGTCGCAAAACAATTGGAATTTTCTCCAAAACTGGTGCCCATCATCAAGACATCCACCAAGGAGGTTTTCGCTCAGCCTCCGGCCTTTAGATACACATAGGTGAACATTGGGACCAAGAAAATGTTTCCGCACTGGGAATAACTTTTCAAGAAAATCAAGCGGGAGGAATTCCCCGAATATACCCTACACAACGATCCTAATACAAGAAAACTTGACGATGAAGTCCTACTGAATGTCTGGAAGGCGTATCTGCACATGGTGGTGAGTAGGACTCCGATATTCCCCTGCATAGAACTCCTGAAGTGGCTCATCGATCACACTGACATGCAAAGATTTTTGATTAATGACGACAATGGTAGGTGTGTTAGGGTTTTTCTTCCAGTGGAAGTGCAGAATTACTACAAGCTCAGAGAGCTGGAAGAACAGATAAACACCGATTTTGTTGTAATCTTCTATGAGAAACATGATACCGAAAAGGTGGTGGCATCATGGTGGAGAGAGGATAGAACGTTCACCAATCAGACCTTTGACTAGTACCTGATGACCAAACTAAGGGAGTCGTACATCTATCTAATGGCCCTCCTCTGTCGATTGCATGGGGAGAAAGACTGCTCTAGGTTTTCAGAGGCTTGGCTGCCTCTAGATTATACTATAGCCATTTCTAGAATAGGTTTTAATTGGGGTTCCATCATCTCCAAACAATTGAGCACTTGCATACGACAGGCTCAAACACCAAAAGAGGGAGAAACCCCATCCTTCTATATGGCTTCTTATCTATTCGACGTCATTTGTGCCAGAAATGTCTTTGCTGGAATGAACTTGAGCTAGCATGCATCAAAACTCCTAGTCCATGTATATTTCGGCATCTTGTGGGAGAAAAGGTACAAGAAATCCTACTCTCTCATCTGCGATCAGTTCATCACACGTATTTATTTATTGTTATTCAAGAAAGAGTGCCCAAGGATATCAGATGCAGCAAAAAATATTGTATCGAAAGTTGGCCACTGGTATCTAGATGAGAACGATACCTACATCAGGGTTTTCGATGCCACCGGAGCACCCCATATGTTGCTTGTATATGTCCCCGATCGACTAATAGTAGGGGAAATCTGTTATTAGACCATCCTATAAGGTTACAATGATACTCTAGTAAAGGATAAGAAGCAGGCCTTCATACCTTACGGATTTCATTTTGGTTTCTACATGGTAAAGGAAACTGCTCAGGCCAAGAAAGAAGGGTTAAACCAATTGGAGTTCTGATTCCAGACTGGTCGTGTCCACAAGCACGATGCAAAGGGTCTAGTCTTGAAGCACGCATCATAAGTATTGTCTTGCTGGTCATATGACCATGACAGGTTTGAAGAGGATATCTTCACCGAAAATGCTCAAAACTGGGATGAGGTGGTGGCAAGGATGGCTGACCCTAAGGAAACCAGGTTCAAGGCCATGAGTTTGGATGAGCAAGAAACAGTCCTGGGAAAATCGGTTCAATAGGTCCTCAGGGACAGAGAAGAAAGGATAGCATCCGAATCAGTCGAAGTAGTGGAATCTCCCCAGGAAGCCATTGAAACAACAAAGATTTCCCAGGTAACTCCAGTACAGGACAGGAATTTCCCTAAGGCTCAGGATGCACTGGAGAGAGGAGAGCTCATGTATCAACATTCCTAATAGATGATGAATAGGATGCGGGATAACCCGGACCTCATCAGGATGCCAAGGATTCCGACTGATAGCCCAGAGGAAATCCTAGCGGGGTCAAGTGACCCTCATTTCATAAACCTTGATAATATCAACAGGTCAGATGACCCTGAATCCACAATGCCACCGACCGAATTGCTGACAGGTGTGACGAATCAACCAAAGATAGGCCAGGTATTAGTGGAAACAAGTGCACATAATCCTTTGAATGAGTTTATAAATATATATAGTGATTTTGAGAGCCCAGAGGCATCTCTTGGGACCCCTGTGCGTGTCCAAGAAGAAAAGCGACTTGAGAAGACTTCTTCTCCTAATCCCAGTGTCCAAACCCAGGAGGTCCCACAAAAGGAAATATAAGCCGAAAGTGTTCCCGACACAAAGAGGCCTGGTGCCCGAGAGACCTGAGAAGACAGTCTAAAGGACAAGTCAAAACGGGATGAGCTAGAGGAAGGATCCCCACAAAAGGAAATCGACGTTTCAATGGTTGAGGAACAAGTAAGTATTGAGTCTATCCCTGATACCTCTATTTCAGTCAATACTCAAATCCCCGACTAGTGATAAGCAGAATCTGGGCCTTCAATGCACAACGAGGAAGTTCGAGATCCTGATCTTCAATAAGTATATACCACCGATAGTTTAGGAAATACACTCACATGGGGGGATCAACAAATCCCCAAACTTGTAGACGAGGTAGTCGATATATATGCGATCACCTATGATAAGAAGAAGAAGGCTATTGTCTAGAGTACCATGAATAAACGGAGGAGGATTACTTTAGATCACTCCATTCTCATCACTACAGAGGAAAATTTGATAAACACAGAAAATTCCAGAACATCCGAACTTATCAACACAGGGAAAGCGATCTTGGATGCTACCCTAGACAAAGCCAAAAGAGATGAGAAGGAGTTGGCTACCACCCTGAAATAACTGGAACATTTGTGCCACATGGCTGGATACTATCAGGGCACCACTCAGATCGTGGTATACCTGAGAAGCTAGTTCAAAGAGGCGTACAACAAGTTCACACACGAGTGACACCTTTTTACTGTGAAGATAGCTAAGCTCCAGGAAGACACTCTCATGGCACTCGCGACGTGCAAGGATATGAAGTGGTGGTATGAAAAGGCGCAGCAAGATGTAGATAGAATCAAATACATTGTTGGAGTCCAACAGGGCCGAGATAAAGAATAACACGACATCCATATGTTGGGCAAAAGCAGTCTTGATCGCATGAAGTGATCAACCGAGTATTGGGCTAAGATGTTTCAGGAACCACACTAGGAAATTCAAGAGAAGTGGGCCAAATGCGAGAAACATTGGGATAAAATCAACAAAGCAATGAAGGATATCAGACTCCTCGAGTTCGACACCCCCGATGACTTCATCAACTTGTGCGACATAGTCAAATCGCATACCAAGCAAGATTCATTATGGGCCAAAGAGCTAGCGAAGGTGGCCGACACAGTTCCCATACAAGTGCAACGATTTATGGAACATATGATTAGAGATTGGACCGTGTTACAACATTTAAACACTAGTCTGGTGAAGTATCGGGTGAATGCGGTGGAGGTCAGAGGAATTTACATGGATCTAATGGAAAAACATAGATTTCCATGGGCCCAAACTTGCGAGGATATGTTCATCAGTTGGTCGGAGTATGAGAAAAGTCACCCTTTCAATCGATATCTTGAGTTGACAGTTAAAGAAATTGTTATAAGAGAATGCCACGTAGAGAATTTTGCTTTGTTTAAACTACACTTAGCCATTATTTTCAGTTGAATTTTATGTTATAAATAAGAACATTGACTGATTAATCAGAGGTTGATGGTTGCTGCGAGAAACTCTTTTTTTTGGTTTGTTAAGAACTATTTACGAGCTAGCTTTAATTGAGAAGTCCTTTTGGACCAGAGACGAAGTTATATTTTCATCAAATTACATGTGTGATTGGACATGGAGAATAACTATTTCCTATCTTGTTTCATGAAGGGATGTTGTAATGAGTAAGAGTAATTAAATCTATTTTCAAGTTATCTAGTGCAATGTTTTGTTGTTCTTTTCTTTAATGATGAAGATGAATCGTTGTGCTATCATGTGATGGATGATTAAGTAGGTGGATTATTCTACTTGCCTTTGTTTGATCACATATGTGTTTTCTTTCTGATAATTAGTATCTTAGATAGTAATTGGATGCTCACATGGTTAACGTATTATTACTAGGCCTGTGGTATAGAATTGTCGTCTGCATGCTTGAGTAGTGGGTTATCCCAAGATCAACCTCTTCTCCATTAGTTAAACTTAATTCTATTTTTTGCCAAGTTGGTTTATACCAGATTAAAATATTACTTTGGTCCCACCTAAGAGAAAATACAAAAATAGAAAGTCCCAACTGAAGGAGGCGCCTTTGTAAGAAAGCATAAATCCCATCGATTAATTGGATAGATCACAAGATCTGGAGAACCATTACACTATTAAACAATGCATAGTTTAATTGGGCCTCGATGGAAGGTTTGGCTCCTACTGTTGAATCAAGGGATCTAGGATCCATCAACACACCCTTTCTAGGCAGGGATATAGTCATTACAGGTTCTAGGATGTATTGCATATCAATGTACATATTTGATTTAGTCTGAGAAACATGAATATATGATGATCAATTACAACAAAGAATCCTTCATGATAATACAGTGACAGATGTGTCAGCATTGTGGATAGTTTAGAAGCAGAGTTATGGAAAAATTATGACATATGGAAAGAGATGGATTTATGAGATCATTGGTAGGTATAGAAATATATATGACAAAGGATATTACAATTGGAATCAGTGGAATTAGTTGGTCACAAGAAGGCAAGCAATGCAAGGCATAGAAGAAAAGGGAAAGAGAAACCTTCATCAAAAGTTACAACATCAGAGAAAAATTGTCGAACAACATGGTCATTGATTTCTAAACAATGAACATGACAAGCCATGATAATTTGAAGTCAAGAAATTTTTAATGCTTTTTATATATTTCAGAGAATTACAAGAGGAAGCACCAATGGACAATAAGTAACATTGGAACAAAGGAAAGGAAACATACATAGGAAGTCCCATATTGTTCTACATCTTGCAGAGAAGTCAGAAGAGAAAGAGTCAAACACATGAAGTTAGAGAAGGATTATCTAGAGAAGTTAGAATTTTAGGGGGAGTAAATCTTTGCTATCAAAAGAGAAGAGGAATCTAGAAAGAAATATGAGGACAAAAACATGTGGATATAAAGAACAAATGCATGAAGATAGGGGGAACAACCCCAAGGAGAGATACAATTTTCCATTGATGCCAAAGGGGGAGAGAGAGAAACAATGATGAGGAGCAATGGTCAGAGGGGGAGCATGAGTATTGGAGTATGAGTGTTGCCATTAATAAAAAAAGGGGGAGATTGTTGGAAAGTTGGTTGTCATTGATGTCAAGCCTTGGAGCATTTGAGATACCCCAGATTTCTAGTTGATATTGATGGTGATTTAGTTGTCATTGATGTCAACAAGAGTGGTTGATGTCAATAGATATGATGGGTGCATTTTATGAAGTTTACACAAAGCCCCAGAGGTGTGGTCACAAGACCAAAAGTTGTTTAAGGAATAAGGACATGAAGGACGATGCAAATGTAGGTAGCACACTCATATATGGATATTCCTCATCATATCATTTTCAGTGATAGGTGGTACACCACGTGGTTCCTCACAGTTAGTGAGATATTCCCTCATGAAGTTGGAAGCCCCAAAGAATGGTCAAGAAGCTCCTAGTTGGTTACAAGTCATTAATGAAAGGGTTAAATGGTTGTAACAAGAAACCCCTAAAGTAAGGAAATAGGTTACTTAGCAAAAGTATAAATACAGCTCAAGGAGTACATTCTCACACACATTCTATTGAATATCTCTAAGTGAATAAGTGATATGGTTTATCTTTTTATTGGTAAATCCGAGGTCAAATATGAGGTATCAAGTTTGAGGTTGCGAAGGAAGGTCGAAGGTGAAAGTCTTAGAGTTGCGACAAAAGTTAGCTACCCTAGTTTCTGAGGTATCTATGGGTTACATGTTAGAAGGGCGCAGATGTACATAGTATTTAGTGGAAGAAAGTGTAGATATTCATGGGCAGTAGAGGAGAAAGTCACAGATCTATGAAAAGTCTTGAAAAATGTTGAGAAGTGATGCCTGTACCCGTTTGTTGATGCCCATGTTAGTCTATTTGTTTGATATATGATACAATAGGGTGTCTACAGGATTATAAGTATGCTTATGTACTAGTTTTGAGGCTTATTCTTGGTTATGGTATGTTACATGCTTGAGGCATGTCTTGTTGATGTGGGTACATGATTTGGTACACCTTGGTGATGACATGAAACCTTGTTAGAAGTACACTTTTTGTTATCTCGATATCTGGTTTGGTATATGTCATGGTTATAGTTCATTATTAGAGACATATATTTGAGATGTTGGTACATGGTAGCACATGTATGAGATACACCTATTGGTGATGTTGGCACTTGTTTGAGGTACACCATTGATAGTACTTTCTTGGTACATATTATGGTACATGGTCTATGGATGATTGTCATGTTGTTTGAGGTATATGGTTGATGATATGGTGCATGGTTAGAGACATATGTTGGTGATCTTGGTACATGCTTGAGTACTTTTTTGAGGCACTTCATTGTTGATATCTGTTGGTACATGGTATTATGAGTGATATGGTATATGGTTGAGGCACATCTCATGGTACATGGTTGATGGTATGGTATATGTTTTGGTGCATGGTTGATGCATGTTTTGGTACAGGTGTTGGTGCATTGATTCATGGTTTGGTACAGATTTTGGTGCATGGTTGATGCACAATTTGGTACAGGTGTTGGTGCATTGTTGATGCAAAATTTTGTATAGGTTTTGGTGCATGGTTGATGCACGGTTGGGTATAGGTGTTGGTGCATTGTTGATGCATGGTTTGGTACAAGTTTTGGTGCATGGTTGATGCATGGTTTGGTACAAGTGCATGGTTGATACATGTTGATGCACATGGTTTGGTGATGGTATGCATGTGAGAGGATGTATTTTTGTTGATTTTGAGTATCAACAGTGGTGACAGGTTGATGATACTATGTCAGTGACAGTGACAATGGAATGTTGGTGATAGGGACAGGTTGGATATAGTGACATGTTGATGTGACAAGTTATAGGTTGATGTGACAAGTTATAGGTTGATGTGATAGTGACAGTGACAATGACAGTGACATAGACACTGGCAATGATTATGGTAGTGACAGTTTAGTCTACACTTATATTTCAGGGAAGCAAGATGAGGAAAGGAAAGGGGGTTGCAGCCTCCTTCCGGTTGGTTCCAGAGAAAACAGGGAGTTGGAGCTTCCTTTAGGTTGGATCCTGAGAATTCAGGGAGTTGTATCTTCCTTCAGGTTGGAGCCTGTAAATAGGGGGTCGTAGCCTCCTTCCAATTGCAACTGGAGAATTGGGAAGTTGGTGCTTCCAATGAATGTATTATTTAATATATGAGAAAGTATTCATGATTTTCTCCCATTTGGGTTTCCACGTAAATTTTGGTGTACTATTGATCAGGGGATCAAATTTTGCTCAAAAAATCAAAGTGTTCGAAATCACTTCAAATTGAACGAGAGCGTAGGCCTCCTCGTTACAAACCCAACGCAACTCATTTAGGTTCAAATGAACATCGAGATCGAGAGATATTGCGTTCTGTTCAAATTTACAAACAGGCAAAAAAAGGGATGCTGACTGTACAGTCCGTATGGACGCTGACATGGCAGGCCGTACAACACGTGGCGGGCTATACGACATGTGGCAGGTAGCTATTGGAATAGTTGGCATGTGACATGGTTTGTTGGCAGCGAATGGGATGGCGACACATGGCCCAATCAATAGCTGCCACGTGTCACCTGTTTATTGGATTAAAATCTTTGCACTTGGCAGGAGTCGACCCCATGACCTCCGAGCAGGGTAAAGCCTTGGGAAAGGTTGCCCAACCGGCGCGCCCGCACATGTTACTTAACATATATATGCAATGTCATATATTTGAATTTGCAAAGTTGTGTATTGGGGCATGAACCTAAGCCTCGGCCCATGGTTATATATATATTGCATACGACAGGTGCTACAGGCGATTAAACCCACCGTAATATATGTTGTAACTGTTTTGAATGCACATGGTTTGATATAACATGTGACCAATGTGTATGTGTGCGGGTTTAACCTTACAGTTTTGTAAACGGTTTGAACTTTAGCCCTGTTGTGTATTGCATGCGGTCATGTGGTGACCATGTGCCCACGGGCCTTGGTAGTTAAAGGCCGGTGCGTAACTGTTCGACAGTTTGTACCGGTTGTGCGGTTGCGCCTGGTGCCAAGTTTTTACGCTTTAAAATGTGTGTGGGCTAGGTTGAGCCAACAAGGGTGCATTTTGTAGATGCAAAGACAACAAGATTGAAGGGGGGATTTCCAAGAAGCCTATCTTCTTCAATTTTTGGCCAAACGAGGTGCCGAAAAAGCCCAGCTAGGGGTTTTTGGACATTCTGAAGCCATTGGAGCAGTCTATTTGGCATTTTGAGCATTGTAAAGCACATTTTTGAGCAATTTGAGAAAATAATACAAATGATCCATTGGAAGCTGGACCATGAGATGTAGCCCAAGAGAGGGGTGAACTCCTTTATCATTTGCTTTGTTATGTGTTTTCTGTTCACTAATTTTTTTTTTGTTTATATACATCTTGAATGAGTAAATCCTATTAAAGTTGTGTTGCAAAGTTGATCCATTTTCATTTTAACACATAAAATTTACTTGCAAATATTTTCAAGAATACAAGTCTTCTTCATTTTTAGATCAAGTTGGTATCAGTGAATAGGTTTTTGAAGACTTGATTATTTGCAAGTGTTTTGTTTTTTGATGCTCACAAGGCTGAAACTCACAAGAGGAGAAGGTCAACTTGTAGAGCCAAGTTCTCATCCTTCAAGGAGGAAGCATATATCATCACCGCAAGTTTCAAGGAGGCATTCACCAAGTATGGCTCATGAAGAGATTCATGAACATGTTCCTGCAGAAGATGAAGATCTCAGAAAGGTTGTCATGGAAATGAGAGAGATGATGAAGATCTTGATGGAAAGGAATACAAGGTTTCAAGGTGAAGGCTCCAACCCTTCAAAGCACAAGGGAGACAGAGGTGATAAAACTCCAAATGGAAATGGATGGAATGGTGCTTCTCCACCACCCTCTCCTCCATCTTCTTCTTCTTCTTCTTCTTCTTCTACCAATTCAAGACCTCTTCCAAACTCTCCAAAGGGACATGGTAAAACTCCTTCACAAATTCCTTCATTAAAGCTTGATATTAAATTTGAATTGCCAATATACAATGGAGA
>JASDQU010368488.1:0-10576 GCA_032191745.1 Picea mariana
TTTTACCCCACTTAAATGTTCAAGTCCAAGATGATTCAAAATGAAAATGTCTCCTTGGTATATATAGGAGACTAGGAGGTTTAATGGCCTAAAGCCGACATAAATAAAATAACATTACTAATCTAAATTACAACTAATGGCCTAGAGCCGATATAAATAAAATAACATTACTAATCTAATATGCCCCAATTAAGTGGTAATGAGCCAATATTAGGGCTTAACAGAGGTCTTCTCAGAATGTTTCAAATAACCCATCAACAATCAAGATCATCAAGTAAACACTCATGCATTGAAAATAAATACTCTTAAAAAGGATTCGTTGTTGTAGGCATGAAAACACTAGCTCCCATTCAGGAGGTCTTCTCAGAATGTTTCAAATAACCCATCAACAATCAAGATCATCAAATAAACACTCATGCATTGAAAATAAATACACTTAAAAGGCTTAGTTGTTGTAGGCATGAAAACACTAGCTCCCATTTAGGAGGTCTTCTCAAAATGTTTCAAATAACTTATCAACAATCAAGATCATCAAATAATTCTAATAAAAACAATAAAGCATATAAACCTATTCAAAGCATTAAAACAATAAGAAAATGCTACTATGATCTATTTGGAGTGAGCTCAATTCTCCCAAGAACAAAGTAACACATAAACTAAAGCATTCTAAATCTAAATTAGAGAATGGAAACTGATGTGAAAAGAAATCTTGATTCTTATTCCATCATAGGTTGGATACAATGCTCCAAGAGTCCACTTTTTGAAATGGAGGAGGCACTCCTATTTATACAAAAGTTTAAGATAACTTAGATCCAAAAATATCTCCTAGATCCACAAATGTCTCATTTGGTTACAACCATGTGCTTACATACCTATCAAGTGATATCTCTACAAATCCTCTCACAAATTTCTCTTTCATGATTAATCTCCATCCAAGATACTTGAGTAAATCTCCAAATCTTCATCAAATCTTTGAGGGGTTAAAGAGGATTCGAATTTGAGTCTTGATGGTCAAGTTTGACTTGGTTGGAGTCTTCAAATACACCTGTAAACATCATGAAACTCATCCCACTTTCATATATAAGTGTAAACATGTTATTTTTCCAATATTTAATCATAAATTCACTCAAAAACTCTAAAATAGATGCATTGGAAAATAATATGTCTAAAACCCATGTAATCATGAAAATGGTTTAATGTAAGGGTGTGGGAAAGTGAAATATGGTTAAAAGTGAAGTGAAAGTGACTTGAAAGTTAAGTGAAAGGTTGGTAAAAAGATGGTACTTTGGCGACTCAACATTGACCACGGCCGAGCATATAAATTTCTTTGATCAGTTCGTGGATATCCTAGGTCTCGAACAAAAAGATGTATATTCGAGGTTATTAGTTCATACTTTTGAAGGACATGTACGAGCATGGTTTCAAAGTCTACCTGCAGGTTCAATATTATCCTATGATGGCCTAGAAGATGCTTTTCTTAGATAATGGGGCTAAAGAAAATACCATTTGTACTATTTGACCGAGTTCGGGTCTTTAAGAAAAAAAAATTCAGAAACTATTATGGAATTCATTCAAAGGTTTAACAAGTTATATAATAAAATCCCGGTCAAAGTTAAACCATCCCAACCTGCAGCCAAGGTAACCTTTGCGGGAGATTTCGAACCCAATTTCACACTTCTGTTGAGAGAAAGGAGAGGGGCTACCCTGACCTGAATGCAAGACGACGTCATAGAGATCGAATCTAACATGATGGCTTCAGGAAAATTAAAAACAAAACTAGAAACGGGAAATCGAGAAACCAAACGTTTTAGGGAACAAGAGGGACCCTCAGGGCCTAGTAGATCCTCAGATGATAAAATGGATGATATGGCTATGATAATTAAAGAGCTATCAAATAAGATTTCCAGAATGGAGCTAGATCAATCCAAGGTAGATCCTTTCATTAAAAGGGAATTCAAAAGAAACCCTAACCCTCAAAATCAACAAAGACAGATTAAAAACGAAGACCAGAAAATCCAAACTCCTTTAAACAATGAAAATTTTATAGCAGGAAATGACCTGCAAGATTTCGAGAATCTGGAAGAAGACGTAAACAATTTGGGTGATGACTGTACATAGCCTCATTTAAATAAAGAAGATTATGAGAATTCCTTGAACACAGAGCAACCGTCACATAAAGATGACGACATAAACAACACTAATGTTTCTGTCTATCAAGAAATGACCAATTCAATAATGGATGAGGTCCAACATAAGTAAAACCTGAGGCCTAAAAACAAACCTATGTCGACTTCTCAACCTAGGAAAATTATTCCTAGAGGCAAAATTTACGAGCCTGCCCCTAAGGAGACCGAGATACCTAATAGCAAAATAAAAGAGGTATATTCACAGAATCCCAAAGTAAAGGAGGCTGAGACCCAAGCAAAGAAAACTAAGACAGTTGAAACACATATACTGGTAAATAAATTCATAGAAAATCAATCAGCACAAACAAATAAGTTAGAAAAGAAGGAGTCTGAGGTTTCAACCAGAGAAATGGACAAAAGTGGGGGAGGTTTTAGCCTTGAAAATGAGATAAATAAGATCAAAATACCAATCCCTCTGGTCGAATTAGCAAAGGATCCTATGTATCGAAAGAAAATAACCAAAATGATAGGTTTTTCAGATCTAGAAAGCCACTCTGATGTGATAAACCTAGAAGATGATAAGCCTAATATCACTTTTGGTCCACATTTCAAGGGTTCCAGAGACACCATAGCTCCCTTCTATATTACCCTGAATGTACATGATCGACTGCTGCATAACTGCATGCTAGAATCTGGAGCCTCACATAATGTGATGCCCAAGTCTATTATGGACAGACTAGGCCTCAAGATCACTAAGCCTTATGGAGATCTCTACTCTTTCGATTCAAGAAGAGTTATGTGCATGGGTATGATAAAATATTTAGTAGTCACTCTTGCACAGGTTCCAGTGAAAGCGTCTTGATGGATGTAGTTATCATTGATATACCTCTGAAGTATGTCTTGCTACTATCTAGGTCGTGGGGAGCCAAACTTGGGGGGTCCCTTCAACTAGACTTGACTTATGCCCTGATTCCTATGTTTGGTGGACAATTTACTTGGCTATACAGGGAAACGAGGTTAGCATACATAGTGAGCGACCCACAGAATCCTAACAATTATCCTATTTATGTTACCGATCAAGATCTAGGGAATTGTATTTTGTCTTTTGATCATGGTGTAAATAGATTTACAGAATACAATTACATAGATGAAAATGAATCAGGAAAGATAGACGAAGATATGTATAGCACTGGAATTTGGAAAATGTTTTTTGACAATGCCTTGTCATATGAAGGATCAAGTGCAGGAGTACTGTTTGTAGCACCTGAAAATGAATTTGTTATTATTTTATCTTACAGGCTTCAGTGGGATATAGACTACACTAATAATGTATGTGAGTATGAGGCCCTAGTCTTAGGGTTGGAAGCTACCAGGAAGCTGAACATAAAAAACTTGGAAATATACGGAGACGTGGAGTTGATAGTCAAATAGATAAATCGACAATACCAGGCCAAACACCAAAGATTGAGATCTTATGGGAATTGTGCCTGGGATTTAATAGAAAATTTCTTCTCATCGGTAAATGTTCATTTCATCCCGCGCGTTGAAAACCTGCAAGCCGATTCATTAGCCAAAGCAGCCTCAACGTTTCCCCCCCCCTACAACTTTCAAACTAAGGTACCACATAGAAGTGAGAAACAAACCTTCCATACCAAACAACATCCAACACTGGCAAGTGTTTTAGGATTATGAACAAATTAGGAAGTTCCTCGAAATGGTGGATGACTTTGCCGAAACTCAGATTGACAAAGAAAACCAAAATGACCACACATGGATCATGCAAGAGGGAGAGGATCCCCAGGGGTTCCCGGAAAATATCGCTAATCATTGCATGTTAGTTTTAAAGAACAATTAGATTCCAAAGGGACTAATCTCTCTGGAGAGACTGTTCGACCAAAATGACATGCCCTTAAAATCTACTTTTCAACCCCAACACGAAGAGGTTGAAGACTATGATATAGGAACCAAAGAGGAGCCTAGGATAGTAAAAATATCAAAGTATCTCCTCTTGAGATAAAAAGTAAGTATAAAGACTTACTCGGGCGGTATAAAGATGTTTTTTCTTGGTCATACGAAGAGATGAGAACCTATGACACCACTGTGATTGAGCACAAGATACCCCTAAAGCTTGGTGTCAAACCTTTCAGACAAAAACTCAGACAAATCAATCCTATTTTATTGCCTGTGGTCAAAAGGGAAGTCAAAAAAATCTTAGATGCGAAAATAATCGTACCCCTGAGATACTCCGACTGGGTAGCAAACTTGGTCCTAGTTAGAAAGAAAAGTGGGGAGATCAGACCGTGTGTTGATTTTATAAATTTAAATAAGTCCTCCCTCAAAGACAATTACCCTCTACCCAAAATGGATCACATTTTAGAAAAAGTAGTTGGGGCAAATAGGATGTTGATGATCGACGGGTTTTTCGGGTACAATCAAATTGTTGTCAACGAGCACGATAAAGAAAAAATAGCCTTCACCAGCCCTTGGGGTACATTTATGTATGAAAATATGCCTTTTGGTTTAATGAATGCAGGTGCTACTTTCCAACGTGCTATGGATATCGCCTTCATCGACGAAAGGGACAAATTCGTTGTTATCTATCTCGACGATTTGACCATTTTTTCTAAATTTGATGAAGATCATCTCATACATCTCAAGCAAATGTTTGAGAAATGTCGCAGGTTTGGTTTGTCCTTAAACCACAAAATGTCTCACTTTTCTATGCAAGAAGGTAAACTCTTGGGCCATATTGTGTCTCGAGATGGAATTAAAATTGATCCTAAAATATTTGAAGTTATAGACACAATAAATATCCCTAGGAATGTAAAAGAGATTCAATCATTCTTAGGAAAAATAATATTTTTGAGGAGATTTATCCCAAACTTCGTTGAAATCCTAAAATTGATCACAGATATACTGAAGAAGAACAACAAAGTGAAATGGACAGTAGAAGCCAAAGCATCGTTTTCATGCATCAAGAAGGTTATAAGTGAGGCACCTGTACTGGCAAGTCCTGATTATATAAAAGATTTTCTGTTTTTCTTGTTCACCTCTGAACACACACTTGCAGCGGTACTCCTGTAGAAAAATGAAGAAGGTTTCGAGCAACCGATAGCCTTTTTTAGAAAAAGTCTTAGAGACGATGAAATCAGATACGATATAATGGAAAAGAAAGCATATGCTATGGTGAAGGTGTTAAAGGCTTTCAGAACCTACGTGCTACATTCCAAGGTGATTGCGTATGTACCCACTAGTTCCGTAAAAGACATTTTGGTTCAGTCTGACAATGATGGAAAAAGGGGACGGTGGCTTGCTAAAATTCAATAATTTGACCTGGAGATAAAACTAACGAGACTAGTAAAGGGACAAGGTTTGGCTAAGCTCTTATCTGAATCCAATTTCAGATCCCTCGGGATAAATGGCCTACAGGGATGTGAAGAGTGCATGGACATGAACGAGCTCGATGAACAAATAACCGCCATCAGAATCGAAGAGAATTTTGCCTCATCAGATTGGTATAAAGACATAGTGTCCTACCTGCTGACCCTTAAATGCCTGAGTGACTTATGTTGGCATGTTTACAAGAAGAGCCTGCTTGTCATTGATGGCAAGAACAACAACAACGATGAAAAATAGGCAAACAAGGAAGATCAGTAGACAAAAAAGAAAGGAAGAACAACAACTATCGAAAGGTAAGATGGAAGCGTTGATCCAACTCCATTTCAGAGTTTCGGCTACTGGGATTTTGGATACCAGGAGTTGGGGATGTCAAGAACTCTTACTACAGGAGTCCCAAAGTCACAAAACCCAAAGTCGCAGAATGAAAAATTGTAAAATGTCAAAGAATCCATACCGGAAATTCGGATACCGAGAGTTGAATATGTCAAGGAATCTCATGATAGGACTCTCAAAGTTGCGAAGTGTGAAAATCCAAAAAGTTGAGCTGACTCCATTTTGGAGTTTCACATACTGGGAGGTGGAGTTTTCAAGAACTCTCACGTCAAGAATGTCGAAATCACAATGTGCGAAATCATGAAGAGATCTAGACCATCGAATCATCTAGAGTGTGGACTGTTGATCCAACTCCATTTCAGAGATTTTGATACCAGGAGTTGGAAGATTCAAGTGACGAGACTCTTCATCACAAGAGTCCCGAAGCGGTGAAATGCAAAACATTGAAATCTTGAATCAGGCACAAGGAAGGCCCGTGAAGTGTCGAATTCACGACAAGATCTAGACCGTTGGGTCCATAGGACATGTGACAACATATCATCATTTCACCGACTACAAAGTCAAAGAAACAGGGTTCCCTAACCTCTCGAACTCGCAACAAGAATTCACGACATGTGAAATCATGAAAGGATGAAATGTGAAATGCCGAAATGATTCGAGCTAGTGCAACAAAGATCCATTTCGGAGCTTCAGATATTGGGACATGGAGCATCAAGAACTCATCGCCACAGGAATGTCGAAGTGATGAAAAGCGAAATCGCGAAAGCACTATATGGATAAGCGCTTGGTCACCTCTCGTAGTCACATGGTCGAAGACCTGTAGAGAAAAGCTTGAAGAGGCAAGATCCTTTTTTGGAGTTTCGGAGATCACGACTTGGAGAGTCGATATGCCACACAACAGGATTTTTGAAATGCCAAAATGCGAAACACATTTTGGCTCAACCTATGGTCACATCGGTGGAAGATGGAGGAAGGAGCTAGTGCAAACAAGCTCCATTTCAGAGTTTCGGGGATCGGTACATGGAGAGTAAAGAAATCCCTACCACGAGGATCCTGAAATGTCGAAGTGTGAAATGGTGAAATGAACGCAAGATTCAATGAAGTCAATTCAACGGTGCAGATGAATTTGAATAAGATTGGAGGGCTATTGTTGCACTTCATAGTGTAACTACTAGAAACAAATGATGTTTTATGCCATAGGATGATCTCGTCTATGACAGAGAAGAAGAAGAGTCTCAACTACCAAAGAAGCTAAGGAATCTCGATATAACACCCAGTGATGATGGATGCGTGGGTGAAACCACCAGAGAAGCTAAAGAGTTACCATGATGATTAGGCAGAGCACTCACAATGGGCAAGAGATGCATAATAGAGAGAGAGACAATGTGGCACATAGAAGATGAGATAGTTGTGGAGGAGTGATGTGGAGAAAACACCCCGATGTGGAGGAGATTGGGGGTGGAGAGGATGCAAGAGCAAGAAGCAGATTGCATGCACAAGGTGCACAAAGACTTTAATAATGCTGAACAAAGAAGAAATGACGGTTGTTGTTGGGTGTTATTGAGGTGTGAAGAAGGAGGCAGATCGCAGCAACATAAATGTGCAGAAGGGGAATGGTGCGATGAAGGGACGTGGCGTAGAGAGCATAAAAGGAAAAAGAATAGAAAGTGCAAGGAGTGTGTAGAAGACACTGATGAAGACAGAGCAACACAGTGTAGCAGAACAGTGATGAGACCGGTAAGCCATTGATGAACTTTATATCACTATAATAAGTCACAATAGCAAATATTTATATTTCAGTGAGGTAGGGAGGACTGTTTTCCTCAAAGGTTCAAGTCGGTGCTTGAACACAGGGAGTTGTAGCTTCCATCTAGTTGCAGCTAGAGAAAAAAGGGTGGCAGGGTGGTGCAAGGGAGAAATGTTGTTCTCTGTTATATAGGTTGGTGCCTATGTGAATGGAATTTGGTGCTTCCATCCATTTGGTGCTGGAACACTTAGGAAGTTGGTGCTTCCTTCTAGTGGGTGCTAGAGAAACCAGGGAGTTGGTGCTTCCTTCTAGTTGGTGCTAGAGAATCCAAAGAGTTGGTGCTCTCTGCAAGTAGCAACTTGCAAAACATAGATTGTATCCTCATTATGATTTGGTGTTCATATGTATGATAATGTAAAGAATGTACAGATTACTTATCATATAAAGAAGAAGATATTTTTACCCTTTATGGGTTTCCTCAGGAAATATCTGTCTCTGTGTATCTCATATGTGTGAATGATGTTGAATGGTATATTGCTTACTTCCCTACATTATTGTGATTTTCATTGAGTGATATGGAAAGAGTTTAAACTAAGTATAATTGTTTAAGCAAGGTTACAATTGATTCACCCCCCCCCCTCCTCAGTTGTCCAACAATTGGTATCAGATCCAGCCCCTTTTATCTAAGGGTAGATCCTAGAGATTAAACATGTCAAGCCATGAAGGAAATTCAACCAATAAGGCCCCTATGTTCAATGGAACAAACTTTTCCTTCTGGAAAGTTAGAATGAGAACCTACATAATAGATTTAGGTGCAGATGTCTGGGATGTGGTAGATACTGGTTATGTAAAGCCAGTTGTACTAGCTAATAAGGATGACAATCTAGAATTTAGCTTCAATGCTAAGGCTATGAATGCTATCTTGAGTGGGCTTGTAGAAGAATAATTCATAAAAGTTATTCACCTAGGAATTTCCAAAGAAATGTGGGACAAACTCATCAGCAGTTATGAAGGTAATGAGAAGGTAAAGGACACCAAGCTTCAAAGCTATAGAATATAGTTTGAACAACTGAAGATAAAAGAAGATGAAACTGTTGGAAAATACTTTCTGAGAGTAGAAGAAATGGTAAATGCAATGAAAGCACTTGGTGAAAAAATTGAGGAACCTTCTTTAGTTCAAAAAATCTTGAGATCTCTCCCAGATAGGGTCAATCCGAAGGTCTTCTCTATAGAAGAAATTTATGATCTAAAAACCTTGCAGTTTGATCAACTTCTAGGAACATTGACTGCATATTAAATGAGAATAGTTAAAGATAAACCCACCTCTAGAGAAGCATCATTTAAGGAAGACAAGAATGAGGATTCTGAGCCCGATGAAATTGAAGAAAAATTTGTGAAGAGACTATAGAAGGGATCAGGAAAATACAAAGGTAAAATTCCTTTCAAATGTTTCAACTATGGTAGGATAGGTCATTTTACAAATAAATGTCCCCGCAAAAGAAAGGATCAGACATGTGATGATGAGGAGAAGAACAAACATAAAAATTTATTTAAAGAGAATAACTTTAAGAAGAAAAGTCTTTGCATAAACAATGATGATGATCCTTCATATGATGAAGAGAATGAATCCTCTATTGAAGATAAACTAAATGACTTCATACTTATGTCCAAAGAGGATTATGATAATAAAAGCACAAGAAGTGATGCTAATGAATAAGAAGTTGTGGTTGACATGGAAGCAGAACTGATCAGTGCATTGGAAGAGATTGTCAGACTAAGAATTAAGAACAGAAAGCAAATACAATTGTTGATATAGTTCAAGAAAGATAGTAAAGAACCTGATGAAGACCTTGTCCTAATAAAAGTGGAATTAGAAGAGGAAAAGAAAATCAAAGACATTCTGAAACTACAATTATCAGAAAACAAGGCAAGATGTGAAGCCTTAGAACAAGAATTATTAAAAACTAGGAAAGAGATGGAGAAGTTTCAAGCCTTGTATAATCAGAATCTGTCAAGTATCAAATCCTCAAAAGGATTAGCCACCATTCTGAATCAGTAAAGGAATCCAAAGATGAAAACTGGTTTGGGTTATGAAGAGGGATCAAGTAGTGGTAAGCCAAGAAACGAAGAACCCATCAAGTTTGTCAAATATACAATCAATGACAACAACAAACCTGTAGAAACAAAGGAAGACAACCAGCCGCCCAGGACGAGTAAAGGAAAAGGTGCCAGGACTAAATCTGTAGAACAAAGAAATAGTGTGCTCCCTACTGAAAGATGTCATCAACATGGAAGAAATTGATTTGCTCAAAGAAGACAACCATTTTCCAGGTACAAAGGATTTTTCTATGGCTATTGTTTCTACTGTTCTAACTTTGGTCACAAAGCTGTAAATTGTTCCTTAAGACTTAGACATGAGAAATTAAGGTTTCAAAGGAATAAATACTTGCCACAACAAAGAATGATACAGCCAAGTAACAAACCTTCACAGATTGCAAATTGCCAAATTAAGTTTAGAGACATGCAACTAAGGAGGTCAAGAAATAATCAACAAGAAATAAGTAGACAACGCTGCAACAATAATTTTGATGTATTGAACAATGAGATTGAATGATACATCTGTCATAACTATGGACATAAATCTGTTGACTATCGATTAAGGAACTATGAACCATATTTGAATTCCCCTGCTGAAAATGTCAAGGTGTGGAAGAAGAAAGAAAGTGACAAGTGTGGATTAGTGTTGTTAGCTCAAAGAAAAATGAACCCTTGGTATATAGACAGTGGATGATCCAAACGTATGAAGAGAGACAAAGGTAAGTTTCTATCTCTAAGTGAAAGTAAACAAGGAAATGTAACATTTGGAAATGATGCTCCAGGTAAAATAAAGGGTAAAGGGATGGTAGGTTTAAGTAATGGAAAAGGAAAAGCCCAAGATGTTCTACTTGTAGATGGGCTGAAACATAATCTT